>PVHP010007509.1:0-11752 GCA_004024765.1 Zapus hudsonius
GTCACTGCCACACTCTCCTGACTCTTCAAACTTCCCTGGTGACCACAGAAACTAAGAGCCCCTGGAACTGACAGATTCTTTAATCAAGTCAAACTGCGGTGATGGGACTGGGTGGAGAAGCTTCAGAAGGCATCCTCAATAAAGATGCACACCTGCATTCAATTAACAATCCTAACCCTTGAGCCATCATTAGATCATAATGACTTCAACTGCACTGTGGGAATTATGTCAGGACAGGAGTTATTATGTTGTTGTAGCCAATAATAGCCTGGACTTTTTCTAAACATTGAAAAAAATACTGAAGAGGAAATTTTATGAGAATTTATAACACTTTTCATCAAAAATTAATAATAATGAACTTCACCCAGCTTGAGGCTCTCTAGAAACACATCACAACCTCCCTCTCTCTCTCTTCTCTGTCTCTCTGTCTCTCTCTGTCTCTCTCTGTCTCTCTCTGTCTCTCTCTCTCTCTCTCTCTCTCTCTCTCTCTCTCTCTCTCTCTCTCTCTCTCTCGGGATAGTTGACTGAATGGTTGGGGAGAAAAAGAAATGTGATACTCCTTTTAGTCCTTACCCACTGGATTCAGTCAAATTTATTCTTGCTTTATAAACAAATAATCCCAACTGAAAGTGAAACACGGAAAACTGGTGAGTTTTCTGGTTTGAAAATTAGGGTTAAAAGTGTAAAGCTGAAACTCCACCCTCTGTATCTCTACCTCCTTGACAGGTGTGGAGAACAAAGCAGTGACCATCATCCAGCAAACACTCTAGAACCACCTGAGTTCCCAAACATGAAGAGCTGTCAGGAGTTTCCCATCCACAGAATGACACACAGAGAAAAATATGAGCAAAATAGCCCACTTCAGTTCCAAGGGAATTCATCCTCACTCCCTCGTTTCTTTCCACAATTTCCTAGAAAAACATACTCTCGCACTCCTAAATTAATTACATTATGACAAGAGCTGGAAGAGAAATAAGAGTGGAAGGAAAAAAGTAACTGCCTGAAAGGAGAACACACTCCATTTTCACAAGTACTCATTATTCACCATGCAACGGTTCTTTGGGAAGACTGTAATCATATATAGCTAGAAGTGTGTTCTACAGGAAAATTAATGTCATTCCTGAATTCACACATTAAGTCTTAAAGCAAAGGAATTCTTTCCCCCGTCTACTTGTATTCTAACTTTGTACATGAGTAACTCATCACATGGAAACTTTTCTAGTGGGATTCATAGTACAGCTGTAAACGATTCCTACATTTACTGAGCTTATTTAAAAAAAAAAAAAACTCTTTTATCCTAAACTTTAAGCCACTTTTGTCTAGGGTAGAACACACACAAAATACATTTAAACAGAAAAATATCCTTTCTGTCTAAAAGAATTCCATCTCCCCAGCAGGAGGTCTTTCTTCCTGTTTGCACCCAAAACAGAACAATGACTTTTTACTTTCATGCTTGCAAAACTCCCTAGAACTTGAACTGCCCTGGATCCTGTGGCTGACACCACTAAGAAATGGCAACTTCCCCTACTGGACACAAAGACCCCCTGCTCACCTTTCAGGCAGAACATCCTGCAGCCAGTCCATGGAGGGGCTGCGGCTCAGGGATCCATGTAGCTTGCAGAGCTGGGCACAGCTGTATCCCAGCCACCGCCAGGGAGCAGGGCAGCCGGCCAGCGCCTCTTACTACAGGAAGCCACTGCCCAATCCCAGCTTTCTGGCCCGGCTCCCGACACCTCCCTATCTGTCCGTTATTTCACACCAGGAACTAACAGGACTGATCCTCTTCTTGAAGGGGGGGGTTGTCTCCATCTCCTTTCAGCCCATCCAGTGCCGACCAGCACAGGGGAGAGCACATTTGTTTATGCTTCTCGCTCAGCAGTTTCCATTGCAGCAGATGCGCTCTTCACGTGACCCACAGCACAAAGAAGAAGTCACTGGATTCAGTCTAACCGCTTGCTGCTAATGATGACTGACTGCTTGGACTTCCCGATCCCTTTTCTGTCCTGTGCTCTCCTCTATGGAACAGCCCACGTACTAGCTCGTAATGAAACCTACCTGTTATTGTATGAAGTCTGTCTACCTATGAGTTGTCTGAGTACATAAATGAATATGTATGAGATGCTAATAGGGAGCCATGTAGCAAGCCCTAGGTGAGGTGTTGACCCTTGCAGTCCTCAGGACTCCCACTGTTCATGATGAGCATGAGTTCTGGGTAAGAACGGGAAGCGTGCCACACTTCTACTGCATTGCCACTTCTCCAGATGAGGGACTAAGTCAGCATGAGCCTGCAGATTTCTAATGTGTTTCCATTCAAGCTCTTCCCTTCCAGTGGGGAGCTGAGCTCCCTCACACAAACTCAGGCATCATTTGACTGTAAACTCTCCAACATATGTTAAAAGACTAAGGAAAAATAAAACTAGTCTGCAGACATGGCCTCAGAGCAGTGTTTGAAAAAGCCACGTGAACCTCAAGTGGCCCAGGGTCCTTCCCCACATAGACTGCAGAGTGCCCTGGCTGCAGGAAATGACCATTGTTCACAAGTCCTGGTCTGCTGGCAGGTTTTCCTTCGGACGCCACAGGATGTAGGAAACTGACTCACAAAACCTATCTCCGTGTGCTGGGCTGATGGCTGCAGCCCTTACTGTATGGTACCATATGGGTCATGTTCGAATGGATTTCATTTCATTATTGGGTTCGTCTTTTCTGTATCATTACATTGATATTCTGTCTCATTGCTGGGACAAAATACCTGACAAAAGTCATTTGAGGGGAGGAAGGGTTTATTTAGGTTTACAGTGACAGGTTACAATTCATCATGGCAGGGAAGACATGGAGGCAGGAGTTCAAGGCAGCTGGTCACATTCAGTCCAGAGTGATGAAGGGGACAGTAATGACTGCTGGCCCTCAGCCATCTCTCTCCAGAATCTCAGCCCATGGAGTCTTCCCACCTTAATTAACCTAATCAAGAAAACCTCTATTGCACCATCAATGCTTTGGTATGAATACACACATACACTGCTAGGTACATAATGTCAGAGTGCAAGGGGGAAAAGCGTCTGATTTTTCATGGTTTATAGGAAGAGATGAGAGAAATAGAAGCTGGGGGTGTAGCTCAATGGTAGACTTACTTGTCTAGCATGCTCTGGGTTGGATCCTAACACTGCAAGGCCTGGGGGAGACAGGCAGACAATCATAAATAGGATAAAGAATAACTGACTCTTATAAAACTAAACAATAGAAGAAACACAGAAACCAGAGTAAGTTAGGATTAGGATGCAATTCAGAGAGTGGAGTTGATGCATAAAGCCTTGGGTTTGATCTCCAGCAACACGTGAAATCAGGCATGGCGACAGTCAGGAGGTGGAGGCAGATCAGGGCCCAGAGAGACCCTTTAATGTAAGCAGGAGGATCTGAGCTCAACCTCCAGCACTCACACAAAAATGCTGGGTTTGGTGGTGCACCTAATGATCCCAGCACTGGGGAGGCAAAGACAGGAAGACCCCTGGGACTTTCTGTCTGGCCAGTGTAATCTAAGTGGTGAGCTCCAGGCCCAAACCAGACCCTGTCTCTCAAAACGGAGATGACACCTACAGAATGATGGTCAAGGTTATCCTCTGGTCTCCATAAGCACGAGCGAGCACATACACATGTGCTCACATGTTTAAGGTCATCCTCAGCTACATACTGACAGTAATGTAGTATGGTGGAGACATGAATAGTGTCCATGCAAGACTCTCATCTCTTCTCAGAATATCATGTCATTTGGAAACACGGTCTTTACAGATGTGACTAAGATAAAGATCAAGATGAGATGATTTGGGCTGGCAAGATGGCTCAGCAATTCAATCCCCAAGCCACTCACCTGATCTGGAAGTGGTGCAAGTGTGTGGCATCTGTATGTAACCATCAGCAATGGCAAGAAGCTCTAGGGCACCCATACACACATGTGTGTAAATAATAAACCATTTAAAATACAAAACGGTCTAAAAGAACACTAAGGTGAGCTCTGCATCCACTGAGAAGGTCCTACAAGAAAGGACAGGACACCAGGAACAGAAAGTCTTGGGAAGATGGGACAGAGGCCAGAGTCTCACTGGAGGTACCTTATTACAAAAGCCCTTGGCAAACTAACTCATTCAGTAAGACTGATGAGAAAGGGGCCATGCTTTTTTTTTATTTTTAAGTTACCTTCAATGTGGTTTTACAGGGAGACTTAAAATCTATTTTTTCCTATACATACCCTTACTTCCTCAACCAAGTTTTTCCTTAGAGAAAAAAAAAAAAAAGAGTGTTCCTAATAGCATAACACTCCCAAACACCACCAATATCATTTTTTTATTAAATTCGCAATGTTAACAGAATTGTCGGTGCCATCACCTACAAAGTTAACAGCATTCATCTCAAGCAGTGGAAACACAATGGATTTTTATCAGGTACAAGATTGGCATGTTTACGAATCCCTTGCTTTTTACCATCAAACTGTGAGGACGCATGTGCAATAAAACATGAAAAGAAAATCACACTGTCTAAACTTTGAAAACATTTAGGAACTAGCCGTTAAAATTATATCGTTTGCCACCGCTAATCAATGCCATGAAGTGTGAAAATAAATACCTAGGATTCCTCTATGGAGGAGCAGGCCAGGTTGGGGCCAGGCCCAGAATCCTCCTTGCCAACACTGAGGCAAGGGCGGCAACCACTTTGCTCCCCAGTAGGATTACAACATCCGGCGTCATGTTAGTTGACATATCTCTGCAAGAGGGAGTGGTGGCCCCACACACAGCCAAAAGACGTCAGAGTACCCTGCCTCCTACAGCACAAGTGCTATTTCACTTCTGCTTGAGAATTTTGATTTCAACAAATAGTGGAGATGAGGATAAATGAGAAATGAATTTGCAATGAGTCTAGATTGGCTCACAATTCCACCTCATTCTTGGGAAGGGGGATCCAAAAACCAAAACTCTTTTAGGAAAATGTTATCTTCTCTCAAGAATCCATACTCTTCCTCTTATCAAAATATGCCACAGGTAGAGTTAGAGATGGTCAGAGGTTAAGTCCAAGCAAGCATGAGGGATTGAGGGAGAACGGGACTCCCTGAGTTTGATTCTCTCAAACCCACATTAAACAGGTGGGTACGGTCATGAGCACATCTGTGACCCTAGTATGTTGAGACAGAATAGGAGACAGCTAGCTCATTTAGCAGTTTCAGTCAGGAACTGAGGCCCAGAGGGAACCAGATGCCCGCGCAATGCTCTCCTCACACTAAAACTCCTGGCAGGACTGGAATTCAGGTCAGATGGAGACTGATGCTGTACTGACCCAGCCTGAGGCGTGGGCTGGCCCTATGATCCGTCCTCCAGACTGACTCACCAATCCGATCTTCCCCTGCCCACCTATAAAAGTGGCAGCCCCTCCTTCCTGGCTTCTCCACTTCCTGAGACCCTCGCTCCCTTGCTTCCAGCTTCTCATCCTGTGTGGCCCGGACTCCCTCATGACTCGCAGGTGAGCCACGTAGCTGAGTGGGGAAAGGAAATAGAACCCCATCTCTTGCTCATTTCTGCTTTAAGGTCTCTATAGGTGGGCAGGTGTCCCCCATAAACTCCTCAGACATAGACTCAATTCTTCCCAAACTCATCTGAACACACCCACTCTAATGGCCCCTTCTGTAGGTTTTGTGCCATGTGGTCTTCTCCCCTGGGTATCTTTGCTCAGTCTGTGAGTGTCTTTGTCTGGAATGCAACCCACACCCACTGTGTTTCACTTCTCCAAGGCCCCATTTGACCAAGCCCCTCTAGAGCAGCAGAATCAACCCAACCCTGTCCTGAATTGTGTTGCTCTTCAGGGCCATGACAGTGGACAAAATTGTAGCATAACCACCTAAAATATGAGGCATGATTACATCCAAAGCAAATAATTAAAAAGTGTATAAAACTCAGATGAGCCATACATCTAACAGCATAGAATGTCTGTGAAAAATTATAACAATGTTTAATATATTTTTTAAATTAAATAAATGGATGCATTTCCCTCCACAGATCTGTATTAAAACTCATTATTAAATAAGTCAGTGATATGATTATACATGAATCAAATTATCACTGTAACCCATAAATTTGTATAATAAAAAATTAATTTTTTGGAGAATAAGTTGCTGATCCTTAAAAGTTCAATAAAATAACTTTTATAAGTCCTCAGTTTCAAACACAAACACAGATAGCATTCTCTCTCAGAGTTCACCACAGCAAGCTCAGAAAGAAGTTTTCCCTGCTCTTATTCTGTCTGAATTAAATATTTGAAGGATGATGGAAGTGGGAAAGGAGAAAAGAATTTTTCTGGATGGAGGGAGGGAACCAAGAGATGCCATAATCGTGTTCTCAAATCCCACTTCGTAGTGCACTCACAATGACATGTGTGACAGGAGAGAAAACCAGGAAGCTACATTTTATCCTTTGGAATCCCTGTGCCTAGTGCATCTCAACCACACTGCGGGTGTGGGGTGGAGCACATACATGTGATGACACAGAGCTGACTCAGCATCTGCACTGTCATGCTGTGATGTCATCAGTGCACTCTTGAAGGAGCGCCTTCCAAACTACACACATCAATCATATCAACCACAAACTACCCAAAAATAGATTATCTGTTAGCATTTTCTCCTAAACATCTGAGGACACTAAACATGAATTTTTCTAAACTTTTTTATTGACAATTGTCATACATGTACATGACGTGTTTTGATCATAATTCCCTCGCATTACCTTCTCTTGCCCCCTTTCCTTATCCTCCCCTTTGAGGGACCCTCTTCTTTCCAACTAGTCCCTCTATTTTGATGTCACCCCTGACCCCTTTTCCACTACAGAAAGTTGGTAGGCTCAATATTGTGCTGTCGCAACAGTTGCTCTGAGGCCACGAATGTAATGGCCACTTCATATCCAGAACACATCATCCTTAATCACTCCTCCCCATCTTCTGGCTCTTACATTCTTCCTGTCTCCTCTTCTGCAATATTCCCTGGGCCTTGGAGGGGTGACATAGATGCCTCATTAAGCGCTAAATTCTGAATACTGACTTCTTGTATTAGCAAAAGGTGGAATTTTTGCGTATCTGTGAGTGGTATGCGTGAATGTGTAGGTATATGCATGGGTGAGGGTGCACATGTATGTGCATTCATGTAGAGGCCAAAGGTCAATGTTGGGGGGGTCTTCCTCAGTCATTCTCCCCCTATTTCTCTCAGAGAACCAAGAGCTCACCAATTCAGCTAAACTAGGCAGTTGGTTTGGCCCAAGGATTCCCTGTCTCTGCCTCTCCTATACTGAACTTACTGACACGCACCACCACACCCGGCATTTTTCATGGGTTCTGGGGATCCAAACTCAGGTGCTCATGCTCACATGACACTTTACCCACCGAGCCATCTCCCCAACCCAAGAGAGAACTTGTAACAAACTCCAGACACAGGCACCACTTTGTGCATCTGGCTTTACGTGGGTCCTGGGGAATTGAACTTGGGTTGGCACACTTTGCAAGCAAACACGTTAATCTCTGAGCCATCTCTCCAGCCCCAAAAGAGAACTTTAAATAAAACATTTCATTTATTTATTTGAAAGAAAGGGACACAGATATATAGAGAGAATGGGCATGCCAGGGTCTCTAGTCACTGCAAACAAACTACAGACAGATGTGCCACCTTGTGCATCTGGCTTTATGTGGGTACTAGGGAATCGAACCTGGGTCCTTAGGCTTTGCAGGCAAGCGCCTTAATCACTGAGCCACCTCTCTAGCCACCAAAACAGAACTTCTAACAAAAGAAACAGTTATAACTCTTCCTCCTGAAAACTCACCAGCCCAAATCATCCTTAGAAGTCAGTCTTCATATCAAAATTATTCAAGTACTATATAACCAGGAGAACCTCAAATTCTGCCAAATTTCTGTGTCAGTAAAACATAAGCTTCTAACCTGAATAACCACACTGTAACATATAATTATCAAGCAGAGAGGCTTTAAAATGATGCACTAGATAGATATTAATAGAGACAGAGAAGACCAAATTAAATTGTCCAGACTTCATGGCTTCTGCCTATATCACTGCATATACTGCTCTAATAATAGACATAAACTTAGAATAATGTTTTGAAGCCAACTGAAAAATTCAGAATAATGTAGAATAATGTTTTGAAGCCAATATGAAAAACAAAGCTCTGTTAAGAACTACAGGATTGCGATGAAAAAATAGTTATGCCTGAAATCCTTATAGTCACCAACTTTTGACCCACTTTAACCGTGGTGACCACACATTAAGGAAGAAGCAAATCATTTCCCTTTCGGCTGCCAAGTCTCCTAGGAGCCGTTTGAAACAGTGAAGTTATTTCAGGACCCATAGGATTTGCAGTGATAATGGTTTAAGGAAACCACGGCAGTTGGGCTCCATCAGGCTTTTCCCCTGTTCTTAGGAGTTTAAAAATAGGCAAGAAAATGACTCTTCAAATTGGTAGAGCGACTTCAGGGGTGGGTGGGGTGCCTGCCACAGCCTCCGATGATCACAGAGCTACCCTGCCCACAGAGCGTCACAGCACCTCTGAGAACCTCCTCCTGAAAGTGGCCGGAGGTCTCTCCTCTTCTATTTCTGTTTTCTCTCTCTCCCCCCCTCCCCTTCCCTCTCCCTCTCCTCCTCCCTCTCCCTCTCTTTCCCTCTCTCTCTCTCTCTCTTCATCTCCATCTCTCTCTCCCTCTCTCTCTCTCTCTTTCTCTCTCTCTCACTGGCTTAATGTCAATAAAGTTAAGTTACAATAGAAATGACTTACAAATCTGTTAAAGTTAATGGCTGGGATTTACTTGCGTTCTATTTTTAATCCGTGTATGTTTACACATTTGGATATATTTAACTATAATAGATGTACAACCACTAAAGAGAGGGGGGAAATTATATGTCAAGGGCAGAACACGAGTTTAAAATTAAAGAATGCATTTGCTTCTCTGGTGGTAGGTGTGATTCTGACAGGTCTATTAAAGTTATTCAACTGTCTCCAGGGACTTTGGTTTCCACAAAAGAAAGGCTGCAGCTTGTGGATCTCTTCTCCCCTACCTTTCCGTTTTGAAAACAGAATGAATGAATTGTGGTTCTGAGTGGAATAAAATTGACCCCCTGAGAGCTTGTTTTCAGGGCTGATCCCCACCCCCTGCCTTTGGCCTTGGCAATGCCATGCTGCTGGTCCCATGCACATCTGCTAGAAAACCCTGTATGGGGTGAAGAGTAAGCAAAAGCTTCCATCATCACCTGCTCTGTAAGGTCAGCAGAGGAACCCATCCCTTCCCAGAGGAGCCGGAATGCTAAAATGCAGGACAAAGAAGGAGCTCTTTATACCATTTTGAACTGAAAAAGGAATGGAAGGCCAGAGCATCACAGGGCTCCTGCTAGCCAGGAGGTCTTCAGCAACCTGGCTCACTTACCTGCTCCTTGCTTCTGTCAAGGAGGGATTCAGACAGGGTTATCTCTGAGGTTCCTATTAGCTGTGGCCCTACAACCTTGCTGGGAAGGTAATAATAGATGGACCCCTTCAAACTTCGCACGTAAACCACTACACACATATTTACTAAGATGCACTTAAGTGGCACTGAGAGGAAAGATCACTGTGAAAATTGCTCGAGTTTGTTTCATAGAAATATTAAATATTTCTTAAGTTGGTTTCATATTAACAGAACTCATCAGAAGATATTTCTAAAACTGTTATTGACTCTAAGAATTTTACAACCAAAACAGAGAAACTATGTTGGGAATTAAACACTTTTCCAGCTTGGAGCAAGCATCTCTGGCCAGCTCTTAAATGTTCTGAAAAGAGGGCTGGAGAGATGGCTCAATGGTTAAGACACTTGCCTCCAGTGCCTAAGGTCCCAGGTTCAATTCTCCAGGACCCACATAAGCCAGACCCACAAGGTGGTGGCCCTGGTGCGCTCTCTCTCTCTCTCTCTCTCTCTCTCTCTCTCTCTTGCTCTCGCTCTCGCTCTCTCTCTCTGCTTGAAAATGAATAAATAAAATATTTTTTAAAAGTACAACCTTTAAAAAATGTTCTGAAAATAAAACAAAAAAGTATAAGAATGTTTTTTGAAATTGTTAGTTTTCAAGCAAAAGAGGGGGTGGAAAGATTGTAAGAGCCATGGTCGGGGAGAACTCCCAGAGACATGGCCCCCTCAGTAACATCACACTAAGGTGGGTAAAACCAGGCTGACTCCTAGGCTATCCATACCCCCCTACCCCACGGACTGATCCAGATGGCCCACGGAGGAGGATATCCAGCTGATTGGGGACAGGGAAGAGGGGCATTGGGGAAATGGGGATACCAACTCATTATTTGTTCATTAAATTTATCTCATTATGGATAATAATAAAAAATACAGTTAAAAAAAAGAAATTGTTAGTTTTCTCTGGGCCTCATTTCTTTTTTTCTTTTTTTTAAATATATATTTGTTGTCCATAATGAGTTACATTACTTAGTGGGCAAACAATTAGTTGTTATCCCCAATTCCCCCCCTCCCCATCCCCAATCAGCTGGATATCCTCCTCCGTGGGTCATCTGGATCAGTCCTTGTGGTAGGGGACCATGGATAGCCTAGTACTCAGCCCAGTTCTCCTGTGGGCCTCATTTCTTATGTCACAGAAAATTTAATTTCTGCTTTCAATTGATTGAAATTATCTTCAGGTATTTATTTGTCCAGTTTTCTTACAGATCAGAATATTCACCGAGCAGTACTGTGAACCCAGGATGGGGCTTACAACAGTTCAACATATTGAAAGGTCACATGAACATTGCAGATTGGGGTATTAGTAGCTTATTACAAGGTCCATGGAAAAGGAGACCAGAATCAGCACTCTCTGCCACGTTTTATATAATTCCCATTTGTACTGATGAATCAAATGATATCTGAGGTTGGGAATAAAAAATATTTAGTGGAGTAGAAATGGTTTTAAATAATAGAAATGTGTCTTGGGTTTTTTTTAACCATCTCTTGACTTTTTAAAAACAAAATACATGAGAAAAAGATACAATGTAGATATTTTGGCTGATCACGGTGGCACTCATCTCTAAGCCCGCACTCCGGGAGGCAGGAGCAGGATGATCAGTCTCAAAAAGTGGGGAGAAGGAGAGGAAGAGAGGAGAAGACAGGAACTTTGGGGAAACATTTAAAACAACATACTTGTCCTGATATCAGCTGGAGAGAATAAGGGAGAAATGAGGACAGGAGAATCACTACATTAGGAAAAGCGGTTAAAGCTGAGGCCAGGGCTGGAGAGATGACTTAGTGATTAAGGTGTTTGGCTACAAAACCTAACTACCTGGGTTTGATTCCCCAGTATTCATGTAAAACCAGATGCACAAAGTGGTGCATGCATCTAGAGTTCATTTGCAGTGGCCAGAGGCCTCGGCACACCCATTCTGTCTGTCTGCCTCTGCTTGCAAATACATAAAGATATATAGATGGTGAGGCCAGAGCTGGAACAGCTTGCTGGGTAAAACGATGTGTTGGATACTGATCTTACTTGAAACACAAGGATATCACAGATGTGCTTTAAAGTTTAATGTCTCCAAAAAGATCAGTGCTTCCCAAATACAGAAATGGGTCCAAAACATTAATGCAAACATGTGTTTATTCAACGGCACTTCAGAGGCCCACAGCAGATAAACATGTAAAGAATTTGCATATTAGAGTAATGTCTGCTTATCAAAAGATCACTTTTCTAATAAAATTAAACACTAA
>PVHP010007509.1:11852-56550 GCA_004024765.1 Zapus hudsonius
GGGGGGGGGGGGGGAGTCGTAAAGAGAAACCAGAACATAAAGCAGTCACTCTACAAGAAAGGACACAGCAGTGGAGGTCTTAAACCTCAATGCCATGAAGGCAGAACCCGAGAATACAAGGTCATGACTACTGGTGGAGACACCAGGCATCAAATTAAATTAACTCATATTCCTAGATCTTGCCGAGTGGTTGGAGTGTGACGAAGTACAAATCCCCTTCTGTGGCGAGAAGGCAGACCTCCTGCCCTGCCATCACCCAGGACTGTCATCACACATCAATGAAATACATCAGATGTATGTGAGGAGTGTGTCAACTATGCACTGCAAACAGGCCCTCCAGGTGCAGAACATTACAGGAAGATGTTTATAACCAAACTTATGAATTGTTTTCCTGAAAAATAAATGAGACATGTGCCGGGCATGGTGGCGCATGCCTTTAATCTTAGCACTCAGGAGGCAGAGGTAGGAGGATCGTCATAAGTTCGAGGCCAGTCTGAGACTACAGAGTGAATTCCAGGTCAGCCTGGGCTAGAGTGAGACCCTACCTCGAAAAAACAAAATAAAAAATAAAAAAATAATAATAAAAGAGACATGCATGCGAGGAAGCACCAGTAGGTTAAAAACCATTTTCTTTGGACATGTTATACAAGCTAGCATAATGTCCATCACCAACTGACCACCAGTTTAATACAATAGCTTCCTGTTTCAGAGAACAGGCTGGTTTTCTTCCAGTACAGACAAAGGAATTTCAACATATACAGGTTCGATTCTTACAATCAAAACTCAATTTAAATGGACGAGTTTTCCCTCTCGGGACGGAGTGCAAACTAGTAAGCATAATGACAGAGAAATCTAAAGGAATAAGACAGAGACACTGACCAGACACCACTCTTCCAGGGCTTCCCCTGGGGGCCCCCAGCAGGTGCAAGGAATCAGCCTGAGCCATTAGCGGTCTTTTTGGTATCACACAACAAGGCTCACACTGGAATTGCTCAGTCCTGCTGCCAATTTTCAGTGGCTGCTTCTTCCACACCCACATGGTCCTGTGCTAGAGAAACCCAGAAGTGAGTTCACCATCACAAGTGGGCTTTTAGACCAGATGGTTTTCTGTATTGCAACCTTGACCCCACACTGAATCTCGAGGTGTCTGTGGTGTGCCAGGCCTTAACAACACCAAGAAAATGGGGCTCTGCACAAGCTGCATGCCAGCTTACAACTTCTACAACACAGGAAGGAGCTACCAGGTGTGCAGTATAACAAAACCATGCTGAAAGAATGAAGCCATTGAAAGCACCATTTAAAAATATTTTTATATATTTATTTGAAATGAGAGAGAGAGAGAGAGAGAGAGAGAGAGAGAGAGAGAGAGCACACACCCATGCAAGCCAGGCCTCTGACCTCTGCAAATGAACTCCAGATGCTTGCACCACTCTGTGCATCTGGCTCTAGATGTTGCACTGGGAAAGTGAGCCCAGGCTGTTAGCTTTGCAAGCAAGCACCTTAACCGATGAGCCATCTCTTTGGCCAATGAAAGCGCCATTTTGCTGACAGAAGACTGATCTAAGAATGAGTCAAAACTAACCAGGTCAGGACTGACATTGTAGTTTTTACAAAAGAGAATAAATAAAGCTAAGAGAGGACAGAGTATCCCAATTAGAACATGCAGGAAAGGTAGGTGAGTCCTAGGTAAACCCATGTGTGACTGGGAAACAAAGTCAAGAAATATTTATTATTCTACACACAAGCAGCAAGTTTATGATTTAAAAAAAAAACATCTTGGACATAGAAATGGCCAACCATTCACATCACAGTTCCACTGTAGAAGATTAACCCCGCCTTCCCCATGTGAAACAAGAATTTATCATAAGAGGAAATTGGCTTATCTTTCTCAGAAAATTTTTTACTAACTGCCATTTTTGTTCAGACCCTTACTTAGTAGGTGGAATAGGAACATGGTATAAGCTTTCCCTGGTTACAGTGACCAAAGAAGAGAGGTCGAATGAATAAACCACCAGCACCCCAGAGGAGGGTGCAATCAATCAGCCAAAGGAATGTGGAAGGAGAGAAACACCACTCACTCCAGCTTCTGAGAGAGAAACCTCACTTACTCATATTCTGAGAGAGAGAACTTCTCTCACTCCAGCTTGAGAGAGAGAAATTCCACTCACTCCAGCTTCACAAAGCAGAAAAAGCACATTAATAAGACAGGCCACACGTCTTTGCACATAAACCAAAAATGCCTAGAATCCTTTGCACAATCATACTTATGGTCTTGAGAAGCAAACAAGAAAAAAATCACTTAAACCGCCTTTTTATACTGGGAGTAGAGTGTGTTCGTTAACTCTACTAACTGAAATCAAAGTTCTTTTTCCAGGAAGTCAAAGCACTCTATGTACTTTCTATCACTGAAAAAACTTATGTAAATAAAAAATTACCAGGCGAGATGAATGTAGCAACCAAAGCAAGCACTGGCCACAGTCAGCCACCAAGGTAAACTGACCAACTGGCTGTTATGCGATTTGTAAAAGAACCCTCAACCAATCAAGACGAAAGCCACACACAGGTGTTCAGGTAGGAATTCTGGTTTATCTTAGAATGCAATCCAGAAACAGTGGGTATAGGTTTCTGCCTTATCTGAGGTGCCTCTAGTTACAAATGGACCAAGAACCTCAGGAAACAGAGGCGAGGGAACTATGCCAACCACAAAATATATTTATTCTCATTCTCTCTTGAATTTATTAAAAAGACAAAAAGCAAGCAATAAGGTTTACTGAAATCTCCACAGCATTTGCATCTTCCTTCTAGAAGATAAGCATATATTGAACCCAAACCTATCGATTTATTTGCACCATTAGAATTCTTTAACCAGTGAGTAGATGAGCCCTTATCCTTGCTCCTCACTTCTTCAACCGTGTAGGGAAACTCTGAGCTGTTTTTAAAACACCCTTCAGATACCTGAAGTACAAAATGTCATCCAAGCAGTATATTCAGAAATGTGACCAAGTCACCCCAGATGAGATGAGCGTTCCTTTATTGATTTAGAAGGTGAGGAGGAAAACCCACCTCTCAGCCAAGGGGAGCCGACAGAGCAGGATGGAGGCGCATAATCCTTTCTTGTAGCCTAGTCCATCTTCCCTCCCCTGGATTACCAGCTTCTCCCATTAGCTTCCACCTGTTCCCAGAGCCATCTTTTTCATGAGACTGGCAGGTTAGAGTCCAACCTTACCGATGCCAGCTCTAGGAAGAGCCCCGTGGGGCACTCCACTCCAGGAACCTCGCAATCTAAGTCATCCCCAAGCCACACTTAGGCGTGGTATTCCAAAAGACTGCTTTCCACCAAGTCTGGAGGAGCAACCAGAGCTCTCAGAACACAAGACTCCCCAATGTGCCACCGTGGGAGACACCAGGGGACCAGGGATGAGTCCGATGGTGCTATTGGTGTGGGAAGTGCTGGCTGGGAAACCCAGCTAACAAATGCCCCCCGCAGCCCCCTGGAAAGATGGCCTCAGGCAAACACTCACTATTTACCTGGCTGCTTAAATACCCAAAGTGTTGTGATGAGAAGCACTGTGATGGGCTTTAAGCAAGGACTAATAAAGGTGGGCTTAATAGCCAATATAACAGTCAGTCATTAAACACCGACAGGGAATGCTGATATGTTGAAGTGGATGGCACAGAGGAGAGGTGTGGCTCAGCCCGGGCAGCGCCGACCACAGACATCACAGCAGCCAGCTATGGCTCCTACAGTCCCACACTGGGCACAGGACCATATATGAACAGTATGTGGTTGGTTATTCAGAGGTTGTCCAAAGACATACATTATGATGGTGGTCAACGCAGATCTAAGGTGAGGATTACTTCCCTTTCCTAAAGCTGCATCAAGTTTAACTGTATCTTTTTTTTTTAACATTTTATTTATTCATTTTCAAGCAGAGAGATACAGGAGATAGATGATGTGAGAGTGAGAGAGAGAGAGAGAGAGAGAGAGAGAGAGAGAGAGAGAGAGCACCAGGGCCACCACCTTGTGGATCTGGCCTATGTGGGTCCTGAGGAATTGAACCCAGGGCCTTAGGCACTGGAGGCAAGTGCCTTAACCGCTGAGCCATATCTCCAGCCCAAGTTTAACTGTATCTTTGAAAGTCACAGATGGAAGCTGGGCAGAAAGCTCAGTGAGTAAAGAGCTTGCCTCACAAGCATGGACACCTGAATTCGACCACCAGAACCCACACAGAAACGCTGGGCATGATGACAGGTGCTTGTAATATGGAAGACAGACAGGCAGACCCCTGGGGCTCACTGGACAGTCAGGCCCAACAAGAGGCCCTGCCTAATAAAAGGGGGGCGGCATTCCTGAAGAATGACACCTGAGGTTGTCCTCTGGCATCCACAGGCACATGTAAGGTGTTACTGACAGTGAACAGCCCTGGTAAGCACTTGCTGAACATCAGCTAATGTGAATAATTCTGGGTGAGCTGACTGAATCGGCCATGACTTTCAATTTAGTATCAAATTCCTCTGGGATCTACATAAACACTGAAGTATAAATTCTTTGGAGGATTATGTTTTAAAAAATGAGAGCTTCCGAGTGAGTTACTAAGTTGTATAACTACTCCTACAATACTTATTTCTCCAAGGAAAATGCTACAGTGTACGCTATCTTTGTACAGATATGATCTGACTCACTTGATTACTTATAGTGAAAAGATTATACCCCATAGCCTGTAACCATTAAATCTAACCAGATCCAATTTATAAGGTGAGTAGTATCTCAAAAACATACTTTTTCATTCAACAAAGTGCACCTGCTGCAGATCTGTACAGTGACTAGGTAATATTTCATTTTACATAAATGGCAACCAAATTTTGAGGACATTGTGCAACTCATTAGTCAAAACAGCTGCAAGTCAGTGTTTCTATAGTGTGTCTGTGTACACAGCCTGTGAGCAGCAACACTGAGCAGCAGGATGTCACCCAAAATGTATTCCTACAAAGTGAATCCTCACTTCTGCTACACTCGTAAAAAGTTCAACTACTGAGCACACTGTGCTACATATAACCACATCGTTCTTTGAACCAAATTCAAAAAGCATCTGGCACACTGCACTGTGCAAAGAGTACAAACCACAGTCCAGGTGAGTTATGTTCTCCCATTCAGCAACCAGTTACTGAACACTTAACATCGGGCTGGGGGCTAAGATCAGGTCTCTGTCCTACAACAGTTCACTGTCAAGTTCAAAACCCAGACGAGTAAACAAATGCAATCCAGTGTGTGATAAATGCAATTACAGCAGGGTGAGGGAAGTAGAGAAAAAACAGAGAGGAGAGTCATCGGCTCTGCCTGGGGGAGATAAAGGACGACTTTCCAGAGCACTACAGTGAGTTCAGAAGGTTAAGTAGGAAGTCACAGGCAGAGGAGGGACTGGAGCATCATGATGCAAGGAATGGGAACAGGAAGGAATGCCATGCAGATTCCTGGAGCTGTGCATGAGCATTAAGTGTGCTTCAGTTAAAGGGGGTGGGCATGAACAAGAGCCAAGCCATGTGAAGAGATAGCCAATGAGTAACTTACGTACATTTGTATTTTAGAATGTTCACTCTAGAAAACACGTAGATTCAAGGATGAATAAGTGGAACAAGAGTGCAGACAGGAAGGCAGGAGAGAGGACCACTCAGAAGTGCAAGGCAGAGCTGAAGATGTAAACTCTATTTAGGACAGACAGGTGAGTGCAAGCACAAGAAGCCCCTAGGAGGTAAAACTAGCAAGACCAGAATGAAGTTGTGGTAGGAAATATCACGTGGAAAAATAAAAACCCTCCAATCTGGAGCTGTGGAGATGACTTGCTTGTTCAGCCTGTCGGCCCGGGTTCAATTCCCCAGCCACCTATGTAAAGCCATACAGCCCTCCATAAACAGTGGCATCTACATCTGGCATTCTGTTGCAACAGAGACCCTGGCATGCTGGTACACACACACACACACATTTGTAAACCCCCAATTTCATGGAAAATAAAGTTTAAAAAACTCTGAAATTATGTGGGAAAAGAATACATTTTATAATAAATGTAAGAGACAGAATATTAAATCCTGGAAAATTAGCAGGATCTTTTAAACTTATTTTACTATATATATATATATATATATATATATATATATATATATATATATATATATATATATATATTGTGTGTACGTGTGTGTGTGAGAAAGAGAGGGAGTAAGTATGGGCACACCAGGGCCTCTTGCCTCTACAAACAAACTCCAGACACATGTGGCACTTTGTACATCTGGCTTCACGTGGGTAGTGGGGAATCGAACCTGGCCCAACAGGCTTTGCAAGGAAGTGCCTTTAATTGTTGAACCATCTCCCTAGCCCATCAAAAGTATATGAGAACTGCTTGTATAGAATGATTTTTAAAAGTGTTCATGATTTAATAAAGACATCACCATGGAAAGGAACGAAGGTCACTTATTGCAAACTGAAGCTGCCCTGGCAGGAAGCTGCTTCTTTGCCACCCTGAGACACTTCTAAGCAGACATCTAATTCTCAAAACAGACCCACAAACTTCTCTTAAACCTTAATAAAGTAAGGATGGTTTATGAAACATCATTTCAATAGAACCTCCACAATTCAATCACCAAGAAAGGTCATTTTTGCAGTGAAACAAGGTAGTATGCAACAGAGATTACTACTTCAATAGGAAAACAAAAACAAAAACAAAAGGTCAGCAAAAGGCAGTCCCAATAGACTGGATAAAATACTAAGTGGCCCTCACTGTTTGTCTCTTTCACGGTATGTCAACTTCATTAGGAAGTTAAGAAGAAAAATATTATATTCAGTACACATAGAATATCTGTCTTATCTCTCTTGTTAAGACAAAAATCCAGTTAGCTATTTTTTCCAATACACAAAGTGACCCTTAGAATAAATAAAACTTGTTTATTTAATTATAATCACAAATTTTTAAGCTCTCTGAATGCTAAAACTATTAAGTCTCATAATTTTAAAGATTATTTTTATTATTAAAAAGTAAAGCACAGTTATTTATATGGAAACAGGATCTTGAACTTGCTTTTCTGGTCAGCCAAACCATTTTTCTCCATGATAATTTCTGAAGTCAGTGTTAATTTGTGTACACAAATTCTGTTCTCTGCAACTCTCCTCATAGCAATGATATTGGAATGAAATTACTTTACATACAGCCAGCTCCCACAGACAAGAATTGATTATCTGGTATACAAATTAGTTCCTATCCTTGATACCTACTAAAGCCATTAGCTCTGGCTTTTGGGGGCCAGGGTGGAGGAGGCAGGAGGTGCTGAGGATTGGGCCTAGGGTCTTGGGCATGCAGTGCCAAAGAGTTACACCCCGAGTCCCAGGTCTGCAGTCACATGGAGCACTGAAATCCAAATGAGTGAAACCTGGTAAATTACTAAATCCAGATGATGACAACAAGCAGAAAATAAAAACATTGTCTAAAACCAGGCTTTGCATGTCGATTACCCACTCAATCTGCAAACCTGCCAGTTCCAGGGTCATCAATCACACCAGTGCTGAGCTAAATGGAGACACAACAAAAAGTGTTCTGCACACTGAGAGGAGACCCCCATTAGTATTCCTCCTCTTTTGCTTTTACTTCAGTGAGCAAGAAAAGGAAAGCACAGAATAAACACTAGACATTCGTTTTCTCAAGAACCTTCTATGGTGCTGCGCAATACACACATTAAAAACTGGTGAATTCTATCCTGAGGCCATGGAAGAGGTGAAAGTGTTCCAGATCAGGAACCTTTCCTGGGCTTTCTCTAAGCCAGGCATGTGATACTTGTTCACAATTTTCTTGGATTTTCTCTTGACTTCCCTTTCAGACGCCTTTCATGCTTCTCCACGTAACCTCCAAGATCTCAGGCAGGATCTGTGTGCTTCATCACATCATCGTAGACCCAGGACTCAGTAAGTATTCCTCCAATAAATAACTCCACATGGACAATGACATATTCTCCCGCTTTTACCACACAAGTGCCTGAATCACTGACTTCACACTATGAAGACAGTGTTTCTCATTCTGGTTTTTACGGTTAATTAAGTTGAAACATCATGAACTACCTATTGAAGTGGGTCACATCACACTGGGTTAACCACTTCATTCTTAGCTCCTTAGCTTAAAGTTATAAAATGTGTTAACACGTAGGAACAAAGTCAAAGTTTAAGTACTTCCTGAAGATTGTTTTCCACCTACCATTACATATCCTCTGATGAGTTTTTAAGCTCAGGAAAAAGTAGCATAGTAGAAATGCCCTTATCGGTCACTTCTACTCTTAGAAAAAGAAATCTTAAATGCTACCACTTTTTCTCTAGTTCCTTGAATGGAAGTAGCACGGTCCAATGTTAAAGCTGTGGATATTCTGTATCCTCAAGAACAATCCTGGAAAAACGTGTTACTGCTACTCACCAGCCTAGAAATTCCCTATAAAAGACCTTCTGTTCTGTAAAATGAATGTGTGCCTTATACAACTTCCTCTTCACCTGATAGTAGATATCACATGGATGAACTGTGCACAGCAGTGTTAACTGGAGACAGTGGGCAGAACAGACAGCAGTCTGGCCTTGAAGAAGCAGAGGGAGGGAACAGAAAGCTGCAGGAACAAGCCTTCCACCAGCCAGAGCTTACAGGGTGCAAGGTAGGCTTTGTAGGTTACAACTGCCCCACCTCTCTCTGTGGGGCCTAAAGGGAATGAAGGAGAGCAGCAGGGTCTCAGAACCTGGGTGAGTTCATGCGGGGTGGGCTTGAGGGGTAAATAACAGGAAAGTGGATTGGTTTGCAAGTGTCTCTAGTGCATTATTATTTGCAACCTAATATGGACATTGGGCACCCTTTGCACTGGCTGGAATTCCTTGCTGCAGTTTGAGATTCTTTGATAGATAGATAGATGATAGATAGATGGATAGATAGATAGATAGATAGATGATAGATAGATAGAAAGAACCTTCAATCTTACATTTTTCTTAAAGACATACCCTCTTTTGATCCGCTAGTATAAACAAATGTCACTTCTCTGCTTCTCCAAAGGAAGGAATTATGAGGCCAACTGTTATAACATGCCCCTGAGACAATATGTCAAAGATGCGAGCCAATTTTCTGTTGTAAGTCAAATGTGAAAACATAATATAATACCATGAATGTTGATGTATAGGCAGCTTTTTAAGGATTTCCCTTAACTCCACATGTCAAATGATAGTATTTATTCATGCCCAATTATTTCGAAGAACCATATAAATTTACACACTGTAATACGCCTTCATTTATCTTCAGAAGCCAACTGCACCCCCTATTACATGAAGGGAAAAAACAAGTCTTCCCTTCCCTTTAGAAGTCTCCCCTGCTCTTTACAATGACTTCTTTATTTTTTACAAATCAAGTGTACAGTACTTGCTTCATTTCCCAACTAAGACGAAAGCGCACAAACCCACAGTCTCTTTCCTTTTAATGTTAATCTAAAAGAACCATCCACAGCACACATGCTCATGTGTACACTTGATAGAAATTGACTTCAAACAAGTCCAGAGAAGCGACCCTTGGCAAAGGCCAAAGGAATACACACCCTCTTGTAACCACAGCACTACTGTATCCACCCTGCAAACATTTTTGCTTCAAACACGACTACCCAAGCACTGACCCAAACCTCAGCTTATTCCTCATTTAGAAAATCCAAGACTTAACTATGCAGCTCCAGCCAGAAAGCATAAATGCCTTTGCCAACCCTGAACTCAAAAGCCACAAGCTAAAGCTCACTATCAGTGGACCAGTCAGCCACAATAATAAACAACTGGTATCTTCAAAGAGTATCATCTAGTCGCTTCTGTGTTGTAATAGATAAACACAGATAGTTTAACACTTACTGCCCCTGAGAAGTCCTGAACCCAACTCTCAATCTATACAAAATTATGGAGCCATCAGCATATAGTTAGCCTCGTTAATTCCCTCGTATTTCAGCAGTTTTGGGTCCCCAAAGCAGAGGAAGATCAGATCCCTTAGAGATTCTAGCAGTTTCCTTGGCAAGGGAAGGATGTGATAAACAGGTGGAACTCAAGCCCTGGGAAGGGCTGGTCTGGACTCTTAGAAATAGCACTTCCTACTGGATTTTGCCACAGCATTAAATGCACTTTATAGCTTGAAAATTCACTCCCTACAGCAAACATCCCAACAGGGAGAAGTCAGGCATTTCACATGGAAAATAAGGAATATCAGAGTAGTTCTGTCTCATACAGCAGGATTGTATTTTTCCTTACCTTCTCGAAAATCAGAGCATGCTACTCTTGATAGTAGACAACAATACTGGCCAGAAAAGAACTTGATGGAAATCCCAAACTCTTTTTCGCCAAGTTATCAAAGACCCCCCCATGTGTGTCCATGTCCTTAGAAGTCATATCAAACCCTGCCTAATTCAAGCATTCATGTAACTCATCTATTTTCTCAGAAGATTCAAAAAGAACACCATGAGTCCCCAAGTTTTCTCCATGTCATTTCAGAAAGGAGCTGGGACCTCACCCCACACTATCAGACCAGAAGAGTCTTCCTGCGATGTTGGCTTTCCTCTGAACTTTACACAAGTCACAGTAGCAGGTGGGCTTGGGAAAGGAGGGAGGACATGACAGCAAATAACAGTTATTTATCATCCTGGGAAGGAAACCATCTCAAGGTGAGTCTAACTGGAGGATCGCTTTAACTTTAGACCTGTGAACAAATGAATGATACTGAATGCCAATACAGAAGCCAACAAGAAACTCCTAATGGGGCAAGGATTATAGCAAGAAACCATTGGTAGAAATAAAGAATTCTACATAACAAACTTTTTAAAAAGTTTACATTTAAAAACAAAACTCAAGTCACCTTTTCTGGGCTGGGTTGTGTATGTCCAGTTCTCATCATCTGCTTCTACCTGCTGCCCACAGACAGACAGTTCTCCATCACTGCGAAACAGTCTCTTTGTCTGCCTGGACAAGGAGGAGAAATTTATCCAACTCACAGCACGTGAGAGAGAACCTGGATTTGGCTTGATTCTGAAGGAACCCGAAGAGCCTTCTTTTTTCATCTTTCACATCAAAATCCTCTGGAGACAAAGGGCTCCCCAGCACACAAAAAGCTCGCTTTTAACTGGCCCAGGTCCTTAAACAGCCCGCTCCTTCCCACTCATCCCGACAGCATTGGGAGTCAAGCAGGCATTATGCCAAGAACTGCTTCTGTGTCCACCGATTAGAAGGAAAAGGAAAACGAAGGATTCAAAAAAAAAAAAAATGTTTTACCCTGCTACATGGTGGAACCCAATTTCTGAGGTGGGATGTTCAGGGACCAAAAATAATAATAATAAAAATAAATACAAGTACAACCTTTGAAAAAATAAAAACAAAGCAGAATGGTCATTTCAGGCACACTTGCCAGGACTTTGTGAAGAACAGCCAAGGCACCCCGACTCTTTGGTGTGTCCCTAGCATCCCCAACTGTAACCCTATGCCTCTCCAGGGCATCTTTCCCCAGGCAGGCAGAAAGCCAGCCTTCTCGGGTGGAGGGAGCTAAATCCTCACCCAGGAGAAAAAGATCTGGCGTCTTGTCAGCAGGCCCCCAGTTTAAAGTTCACCCACACAGGTTACTGGGGAAATCAAAGGGCTCAGCTCTCTGGTCCCAGCACAGTGCAGAATCATAAACCGCCCACTTTCTTCCCTCCCGTCTGGGAAGCGCTGGCAGGGAGGGAGCCGCAGGACTCCACAAACAATAAAACAGGCTGCGTGGCTATAGCTGGGATTACAGGGTAAGTGCTCTGAGAAAGCTGATAGGCTCACCCCACACTGAAGGCACCTCATTGGAGAGAGAACGCACCGCCCTCCACAGGCTAAGCTTCAGGGGCAGCTCAAACTTCCCAACTCCAGCTAAGCCTGTGCAGAGCAGAGAGGGCTGCAGATGACAAAAAGAACTTGATAAGTAAGGCCACATCCTCCCTCTGAAAGGCTTTAGTGAAGTTGGGCACATGCCCAGCATTCCTAGGTGGGTTTAGGAATGTCATTATCTAAGGAAATCTACCTCCCAAGAGGATAAAGCGACCCAATTTTATTTCACTTCCTGCTATGAGCAAGGGTGAAATGTAGCCTACTTGCACCTGTTACAGAGTGTGGGGCCAAGCAAGGCCACTTCTACCTGTCCTTTGAAGGTAACCCCTTTCTGCCTTTAATGGCCATCCTGTCGGGAGAATCCTAACTGAAAGCTATTCTAGCTTTCTCTGCAAAGTACAGGCTAGTGTAATGTCTTAGCCCTGGGGGTGTTGAAAATCCTGAACCCCCGCCCCCAGAGACCTGGGTCTGCATCTCTCTCCCTCCCTAAAGTGAAAGTCAGTAAAGCTCATCAGTAGAAAAGCCCCCACCCACTCCGGCACTCTGCTTGGATAACATTAAATAAATTAACACTAACAGACGTGCTAGCAAAGAAATTGATTATGTAAAAGCAGGATTTAGTATCATACATCCCCTATTCCCTGAGGTGAAAGAAAATACTCCACACCTTGCCAGGCCTGGGATGTTCCCCGAAGAAAACCACAGGGTAAATAAAGCGTTCCCAGGACAGGTGGCTCTGACGTTCCACCTTCACCTGGTTCCCTGGACCCGCTTCAGCTCTTAACTTGGAACGATGTGCCCACTCTGACCATTATTACAAAGGCAAATGTGAATACAACAGGCAGGCATCTTGGTGCATACCTGCAATCCCAGAACTCAGGAGGTATCAGGAGTACCAGGCTATCCTCAGCTACAAAGAGCAAGCCTAGGCTATGTACTGAGACCTTGCCTCAAAAAAAAAAAAAAAAAAAAACAGAGAGGAGAAGGAGGGCAAGGATAGGGAGGAGGGAATAAAACCACTAGACAAAAAGTTAAAACAACCCATCTCACCAGAAACAAGCGCCTGCCACTGTTTAACATTTGGGAGGTTGGTGGCCCTGTCCCTCACGCACCTCCTCCCTGCTGTCCACGGCTCACAGCTGCATTTTCAATTTAAAGATATCTAAGCTCATCATAACCCCTGTGTGGTTCTGGATATACTAGAGTGCAGCCAAATACCCTTCAGAGCATCCCTCCTTGGAGTGCACACATACAACATACAACATATGACAGAATCGGTCACCCATAATCAGGTGTGTTACTGGGGTGTCCTGTCCCTGCCCACATTGTGGGAGGAGTTAATGGATGGATTAGTTGGACAATCAATTCGCTATCACGCAACCAGGAATGATAAGTGGCCCACTCAGAGATAAAATTTAAGTCTCTACTTACAGTCAATTAGATCTGTTCACCTATTACTTTGAAGGATACAGCTGAAGTTATGAAAAAGTGATCAATTTTCCCATAAATGTAAACAGACCGGCAAACCTGATTTCTACACATCGCTCCCATGCATCACAAAACGAATGGATACATTTGTACAATAACCAATATCTACTGGCTAGTCTATGTTTCTGTAATGTTGGGCCTTGATTATTAAATTTTCAGTAGTATAAATACATTAAGTACTTGACAACTGTTTCAGAATTGTTACCTTCACTTGGACTCCATTCGTTTTTCTCAAATAACTTCAGCCATAATCTTTAAAATAACATATCTTCATTTAACCATTTTTCCTATGATATCTACAATAGAATGCACTCCACTCGGAGCTTTTCAACAGACTTGCTGAACAGATTTGACCCACGCTCCTGACTGTGCTGGCTTTTCCCATGTCCCCTCTCACCGTCAGGCTGTCACACTGAAACTTCTGCTATCATCACATGTGCCAGAACTGCTCCTACCTACCACCCTGCCATGGTGGCGCTTCAAGCTCCAGGGAAACAGAGAAACAAGCTTGCTTAAATGATATGTTTACGGGGCGTCTGTGAGCTCAAGGAATGAATGCACGGCATTAGAAGAAGGGCTCAGTGCCAGCTGCCTCCCTCCAGCACCCTCCTCCTTTTCTTGTGTGATGGAAGCCCAAGGGTTAGACAGTGACCCCTGGGTGGGTCTATTCCACACTAGTGATTGATTGACTCGTTTATATTAAGAGTTAGCTCTGGAGGATTACTTGCCAGCCACTGGGGACAAAATTACAAGAAAACACAATATTTTAGGAATCATATAAGCAATCCATAAAAGAAGTTACAAGTTACCTACATTAAACTAGGAGGCAATATATTACTAGAGAAAGTTCTGGTATCATCTTTTCGTGTCAATGTTCTTTAATTTGAGATTTACTTTCTACCCAGAGTCAATGGGGTAGAGTGGATAACTCTAAAAGATCCTTGCCAAAAGACACACTATGTCATGCTTAACATATACTAGCATCCTTAAAAAGGAGTTTGGCTCAAATCAAAGGTTTTTGGTTTAATAAAAATTGTTCAACATGACAGGATGCAGGATGAAGCAAACCCCTCCACCAATCAGGCGTGAAATTACACTGCTTGGCCATCTGTGTAAAATGCCAGCCAAGAACAGGAATCCATTTCAAGTGCCATGTTTTTTACTTTTTGTCTTTTGCATTTGGGGTTTTGGATTTTTTGGCCTCAAGGCCCTCAAATAAGCACTGAGTGACTTAATTTCCCTGTGTATCTTGTCTGCTCTGTCTGCCCAAGAAAGGAGCAGAGAGGCAGTGAGAGAGATTGGTGGGCTTGGTCATTCTGGCTGGGAGTGGGGTGCCCAACAAAGGCTATGAACAGAGACAAAAGCAGGAGGGGGTGCATACCAGAGAGCATTGCTTGAACTGTGTCATGTTCTGAAGCAGCTGGGTTAGGAGGGAGCATTATAGTGTGGTCCTTATCAGATTACCACACAAACCTCCCAGACAACCCTCAGGGACCTTTCACTTCTAGGACAGGGTATGGTAGGTTTACCAACTGTCACTTCTGTGAATAATTTAGGGAGATTCAAATGGAAATCTTTCTATGACAGCATCTATGAGTGCTAATCATGAAAGCTTTATCGCAACATCCAAAAGTAAACTGTTTGAGTCAGGTTTGTTTGTTTGCTTGCTCTTTTTTTTTCTTTTGGAGACAGGATCTCATGTAGCCCAGGCTGGCCTCAAACTCATTATGTAACTGAGGATGACCTCAAGTCCTGATCTTCCTGTCTCTACCTCCCAAGAGGGAAGATGACAGACATGCATGCACTATCTACACAGCAAAGCACAAACACAAAAACATGGGGCTGAGGAGATGGTTGAGCAGTTAAAGGTGCTTGCTTACAAAGCCTGACTACCCGGGCTTGATTCCCGGTACTCACATAAAACCAGATGC
Organism: Zapus hudsonius; assembly: GCA_004024765.1. NCBI lineage: Eukaryota > Metazoa > Chordata > Mammalia > Rodentia > Dipodidae > Zapus > Zapus hudsonius. Next base: position 27,150 of record PVHP010007509.1, read on the forward strand.
TTACTGAACATGATCCAAGTGTCTGGAGTTCACTTTCAGAGGCAGGAGACACTGGTGTGCCCATACTCATATTCTCTCTCTCTCTCTCTCTCTCTCTCAAATAAAAATATTTTTAAGAAAGCCACAATCACAAAGCCATATTACCCCGTCCATATTACACTAAAGCCTGTGCAATAGAAAGAAAAGATTTAGGCCTCATGACTCACACCTGATCTCCACCACTCAAGAGGCTGAGATAGGAGGATCACTAATTCAAGCCAGCCTGGGCTAGAAGGCCTGACTCTAGAAGCCATAGGTACTTTTCCATGAACTGGTAGTGTGGTTGTCCTGTGGAGAGAGTGAACACACTGGTCCACCATTCAGTGTCTGCCAGTTGGAAAAGGCCTCCATGCAGATCCAATGCCCTGAGCCTCAGCCACACTTCCCATTCGATTCAGGAGAAACAGGACACAGTGCACCACTGTGCTCTGTCCCCTAGAGGTAAAGCACACATTACTAGACAGAACACTGACAAAGAGAGTATGAGACTTTCACAGGCTTAGGGGACACTCGGGTACAATGAGATACTCTGTCCCTGGCTTAACTGAGAAAGCACCCACAAGCCAAGAGGTGCAGATGAGAAAGTTCCCTGAACTTGAACTTCAATGCTGAGATTCTTCACGGAGAAGACCAAGGGCAAAACTCACTCTAAAATGAAAATTACTAATAATTTTTTAAAGTATGTCTTCCATTGTTCTTGTTAACTTTCCTGTTGCTTCTACAGTGACTGGTGTAGTCATTAACTTTTTCTTCCTATTCAATCAACTTTTGGCAAGGCTTATTAAACACATAAATCACATGAGATCTTATCAAAACGCAGGGTCTGATTTGGAACTGGTGAGGGAGCTGAAATTCCACACTCCAAAAAGCAGTGAGGTGATACGGGTACTCAAACTACCTTTAAGCCAGGGTGTCTGCTGAGGGCAGGGAATCCCTGAAAGCCTACTCAGTCAGCATTTGTTTATTCAATGCTGGCCGCTGGGCTGTGTGACCAAACTGTCATCCTTTCCCTTGCCTTGCAAGCTGTCTTTGGATCTGATGTGCACGGACATAACTAGACCTTTATAGTGTGATCATTTTCACTAAGTCCCCATAAATAATGTACTTGTGTATGTGAGTGTGTGTGTGTGTGTGTGTGTGTGGGAGAGAGTGAGAGAGAGAGAGAGAGAGAGAGAGAGAGAGAGAGAGTGTGTGTCCAAAGGACAACCTTAGGTGTCTCCTCAGGCACTGTCCACCTTTTTCAACACAGGGTCTGTGATGGTTTGATCCAGGTGTCCCCTACAAACCTATGTGTCCTGAATGCTTGATCCCCAGCTGATGGCAGTTTTGGAATTGGAGTCTTGTTGGAGGTGTGTTGTTGGAGGCAGGATTATGGGGGTTCTAGCCATCTTCTTGCCAGTTTTTGTCACACCTTCTTGCCTCTATGTGCAGTGCTGTGGTGGAAGTCCACCCCCTCTGCTCATGCCATCATAGAGCTTCTCCTCAAGTCTATAGGCCAAAATAAACCCTTTCCTCCACAAGCTGCCTTTTTGGTCAAGTTCTTTGTCACAGCAATAAGAAAGTTGGCCACAACAGGGTCTCTGGTTAGCCTGGAGCTCAACATGTACTAGTCCATATGGGCTGATCAGTGAGGCCCGAGAGCTATCGGCCTGCCTCCATTGCCCAAACACTGAGATTACAAGTATGTACCACCATGCCTGGCTGGCTCCTTCTTAAATTTTCCCTTTCTTTTTCCTTTCTTTCTTTCTTCCTCTTTTTTTTTTGACAGTATCTCTTGAAGACTGACCTTGAATTTACTCTGTAAGTAAGGTTGGCCTTGGCCTCTGATTGTCTGTCTCTACTGAATGCTAGGTGTATAGTCACCCACCACCACATCCAGCTGTGCTCCTTTTTAAAACTGGCTTTAATAATTCTGTATCCCAGGCTGGCCTTGAACTCAGCAATCTTCATACCTCAGCCTCTGGAGTGTTGGGATTACAGATGTGAGCCACCATATCCAGCTTTCTTTTTGTAATGTGTGTTCTAGGGATCAAATTCAGGTCCTCGTGTTTCCATGGCAAACACTGCTGACTGAGCACTTGCCCCAGCAAAAAGAAAGAAAGAAAGAAAGAAAGAAAGAAAGAAAGAAAGAAAGAAAGAAAGAAAGAAAGAAAGAAAGAAAGAAAGAAAGAAAGAAATTTCAGCTGGAAAGAAGGGTAAGATCTGAATTAAAAAGTTAATAACATTTCACTGTTCATATACTGTTTACTATGGGAAAAAAAATAATGGTACTTTGCTGATGCTTTTCTTAATTTCTTAGAAAGTTCACTTGCTTTCATCGAGCAAAAGCCCAGAATCCACTGGTCCATCCCAGAACATGGTGGGTGAATGAACAGTGGGCAATGATCAGAAAAGCAATCACATTCTACTTAGTATCACAGAGCAGACAGCCTGGGGTCCCCCAGGCTCTATGAGGCGAGGTGTATGTAACTACTTAGTAGCAGTGGAAAGTTTATTCACCTCAGTTTTTCCTGGTAGAAGTTTATAAAGAAGTTTTAGTACATTTTCATTAACTTCCCAAAGATTTCATTCTATTTTTCTCTCTCTCAAATCACATTCATTGTGACTTACAGAGCACTGGAACGAACGAACAAACACACACACACACACACACACACACACACATGTTGAGCTGGTTATCAACTCAGTCATCCTCTTAATACACTTCCCTCCATCTCAGAAACACATGTGACCACACAGAGATTCCCATGAGCCCCAAACATCCTCTACCAATGTAAGTTAAAGGAACTGGACAGAAAGTACTTAAAATTCTCTCACCCAGAACCCCAATTCATGCTTGCTGTGACGGTATGTGCAGGTCATCCCAGCACTTTGCAGGCTGAGGCAGGAGGAGCTCAAGCATAGTGCTAGCCTGGGCTCCATAGTGAGACCTCTGTCTCCAAACAAACAAAAAGAACCCAGACTCAAACAAGGAGAGAGAGAGAGAGAGAGAGAGAGAGAGAGAGAGAGAGAGAGAGAGAGAGAGAGAGAGAGAGAGAGAGAGAGAGGATATACATACATGTATGTATGCATGCATGTATGCAGGAGTGCACACACTGGACTGCTGTAATTGCTTGGCATCAGTTTGAATCATTTTCTGAGTCATCTCCAGCATGGATAAGAGCCCAGATAAAGGAATCAGTTCAAACATGTAATGATCCCCTGCTAGGAAATCAGCCAGGCACAAAAGACAGCAGAAGAAATTAGCATTTATTATAGGAGGCAGATATACACACACAAAGGAGACAGAAGAAACAAGCATTGAGTCAAGCTCAATGAGCTCTTGGGATGAGAATATTCCAGGCTGAGTTTCTCATGGTCAGGGGGATTTGATCCACAGTGTTTGCTTAATAAACCAGGTTTCTGGAGTGAAGGTGAGTGTGAGAAGTCCTGATTTGCAGTTTTGCCAATTTCTGTAGTGCAAAGATTCCCACCAAGTCAATTTCAAGCTGTTAAAATTTACAACCAGCTGCTAAAATCCTGAAAATTTAAGATCTGGCTGTCACAGCCAAATACATATGGGTTCTAGTATATCATTGAGTTTAGTCATAATGATAATTTAGCAAAAACAGTGACTCGGTAGAATATTTTTGTTTGGTTGGTTTTTGGTTTTTTAGAGTTCAGGTCTCTCTCTAGCCCAGGCTGATCTGGAATTCACTATGTAGTCTTAGGCTGCCCTTGAACTCACAACAATGCTCCTACCCTGCCTCCCAAGTGCTGGGGTTAAACGTGTATACCACCACTCCTGGCATTTGGTCAAATATTAACAGTCCCCAAATCATTAATTTTTATAATAGAAGCAGGAAGACATATGTCTCTGTTGCTTTTATATGGGGAAAGGGCATGCCCCCATGGTTGGGTTCAGAATCTCATGATGGAGCTATTATTATGTCAGGCTCTCTGGGTGAATCCTAAATGAAATCTCATGTGTCCTTTCCACATGAGAAGCAGAGAGAATGAGACATAGGACAGAAGAGGAAGAGGCAAGGATCCCACTGTCCATGATGGAAGAAGCAAGGGACTTCTGGAGGGGGTTCAGCCTTCTGGCCTCAAGAACTGTGAGCACACACCTGCCTTATTAGAAGTCACCTTTTGTTTTTGTTTTATGTGGGTGGGTCTCACTCTAGCCCAGGCTGACCTGGAATTCACTATGTAGTCTCAGGGTGGCCTTGAACCCATGGTGATCCTCCTACCTCTGCCTCCCAAGTGCTGGGATTAAAGGTGTGCGCCATCACGCGCTGCTTGAAGAGTACTTTTTAAATTATGGAGAATAAATAGATGGAATACAGTACAGTAATCAGAGATTACTTCAGATGGTCACATTTCCTCAAGCCTCAATGGTCTTCTGCCTAGGGGACAACAGAATAAAAATAAATGAGAATTTTTTAAAAAATAAAAACATTAAAGGAGGTCAAAGAAAACTTGGGGGAAATTTTGAAATCAATGAGCAAGCAGTCATAATGACTGATGTCTCTGGTCACACTGTTCTGGGCACACACTCGATGCCCCCTTGCTAACTGCACAGTAAAATCAAAGAATCCACAAACTTTTCTGTTCTCCATGTTCAACTCAAACATGGTACTGAAATTAGGCACCAAAAATCAAGCATAATCTTTTAAGAATACAAACCCAATAGTAATCAAACAAATCAAATAAAATCATCCATACTTCTATGTCTCTTTATCAATATAACTTAAAGTTATTTGTAATAACAAAAATCCCTCCCTTTGAGCCTATAAGCACTTAAACCTCTATGTGGTCATAAAGAAGTTAATCAAGCCATCCATTACAGTCAGCTCCGCATTGCCAAGATAAGCATCCAACCCCACACAGCTCATGGGAGGAAGGGGGTTTATCTCAGGCTTACAGAGTTCAGGGGAACACTGAATGGTGACGAAGCTGGCTCATTGCCACAGCTCCAAACAAGCAGCAAACACTAAAAGCAGCAAGCAAAGCTCTAAACACACCTAGTAGAGCTGGACTCAGACCTGTTCCCAGGGACACGGCCCCTCTAGCAGGGAGACCTGCTTGTTAGGGGCTCAAGCAGGAAGTTGAATTACAAATGACGGCCTGTATCAGATCCCTGGTGTGGAGAGAAGAGACACGAAGAAACTCTGTTCCTGTGTGGTACTTAGCACACACCTCTGGAGAGGCACCTGTGAGCCAACAATTCAACCAGCCTCCTTCCAGGATGCGTCCCAGGCATGTGAAAATTTGAAAATCACTACTTTTAAACATCAAGCTACAATTTCAAGCAAATATGTGGAGTTGAAGTCTCTACTTATAATCTCACAGAAAATGTGCAAATCATAGAACAAGTCTAGACACAGTGCTAAGTGGAGGGAAAAAAATGGGCTAGGATAACCTAACTAAAGCTATCACTTATTGCAAGCAGAATATAATATAATGAATTTTTTGCTAATATATTTTTCGAGTTTGTATGTTAAACATGCATTACAAATGTCCTAATTGTTTCATTTTTAACTTTCATTCAAAAGAATGCTAAACGTAAAAAGAAAACAACACAGATTCAATACTTAACAGTTTTTCATATTTGTTTTTCCTTTTTTTTAAAAATTTTAGCTTATTTGAAAATGTTGCAGATAAATATCCAGCTTTCCCCAAACAAACTGTCAAAACCTTTTGGGAAATTTAGTATCATTCCCAAACATGTTTGTTTCCCCCCACCCCACATGTTTTTCTATATGCCTATGTTTATCAAGACATAGCATTATTATGCTTCACACAAAGAATTATATATTTTTAAAATATTTTATTTATTTTCAAGCAGAGAGCGAGAGAGAGAGAGAGAGAGAGAGAGAGAGAGAGAGAGAGAGAACGAACCAGGGCCATCACCTTTTGGGTCTGGCTTATGTGGGTCCTGAGGAATTGAACCCAGGGCCTTAGGCACTGGAGGCAAGTGCCTTAACCGCTGAGCAATCTCTCCAGCCCAAAGAATTATATTTTAAGTTTTTTTTTAAATAACATTTAAGGCTTTCCAATCTGCAAGTACAGATTCGGTTCTTTGCCTGCAGCCTTATTTGGGTAAGTAAGCTGATACAGCAAACTTGCTGAAAGGCCTGGTGTTTTTACAGGCCTCTCACGTGCTCTACTAAACTGTGCTGGGTCCACAGACTACCTTCCTCATCAAATATCACCTCACATAATTCATTGTGTTACCTTGCGCCCTCCCAAAGCCCCAGGCCCTAAACTTCATCACGGACACTGTCCGGAGCCTCATATTTTGCGGAATTCCTGTGCGTGTAACTAAATATAACTTTTCTGCTCATCTGTTTAGGTCAACTCACTTTGGAGATGAGCCAGGGATCCTAGAAAGGTGAAGGGGAACCCATTTTTCTCTCCTCTACAAAAATATAAGAAGGTGGTTGAGAAAACAGCTTGATCTTTGTCTGTTTTCCTCTTCGCTTCAATCATTTTGGCGGTCACAGGCACTGGTAGCTGTCAGACAACCTCCAAGCGGAAGGCTGTCTTGGAGAGGGGTTGTGTTTTCATGGTCCTGCTTCAGTTCTGTGCAGTCACATTAGTCAGAGCTTTAAAGTAGTTTATACTCATTTCATGAGAAGAAACTTCAAAACTGAAAAGGCCTGCAGAGCACTTAAGACACTCAGACATTTGGAGTTGACACACTTGACCTCCAGGGTCAAAAATGGATACATTAAATCAAGAGGACTTCTGTTACTAAAATAAGCTACTGGAAGATAAGTTATCAAAAAGAACTTCAAAGCCGGCCGGAGTACCTCTAAAGCTAAGCGCAGGTCCTCTGGCGGATGGCAGGCTGGAGGGCAAAGAAACGATGGTAACTGTAGTCCACCTGTCTAACCTCCCTCCTCCCTGGCCCAGCCAGGCTGTCACCTCTCTGAGACACAGTGCTGCTCCAGAACCACCCATGAGCAAGGAGCCAGCTGAGCCCACCCTGGGTGCTCCTGTCTGCACTCACACTCAGCACACCAGACACCAGGGGCTTTATGTCTGCACATTGTTATGAAAACGAATGAGAATCCTTTAGATTCTTCTCAGCAGCAGGGAAAGGAGCAGCAGCAGATCTCAAGGTATCTACAGTCAATGTGAGCAGGGACAGAAAGGTGACAGGAACATCGCTCAGTGGGTAAAGTGCTCTGGGCACAAGCATGGGAGCCTGACTTCAGATCCCCAGCAGCCACATGAAATGCCTGGGGTAGTGGCTCTCTTGTCATCCCAAAGCTGGAGAGGTGGAGACAGGAGGGTTCCGAGGGCTTAGCGGCTCAATCACTGAGCTCTGGGTTCAGTGAGAGGCCAACGAGGATGAGAGCAACTGAGGAGGACCATAAGCAAGGGAGCACGTGCACATGGGCACCCCTCCCCACACACACGTGCAGCCACACTCAGCATCTGTGCACGCGTGCATACACATACACACCCACAGATAACAGCTCAGGCCAGAAGCAGGCATGTACCATGTACCACTGGGCAAGTCTGGGGAGGGGTGCAGAGCTGGTTGAACTGGAGAGCCCATCAGGGAAAGGCTTCTGTCCCTGAGCACCCAAGTCTCACCAGAGAAGACAGATTTGTCAAGCTGCAGCCCCTGATGTCACAGTGGACACATTTTCTTTCCCAGAATGATGTCAGGCAATGAATGGTCAAAAGAAAAGTGTGAAATCCTGATGAGTTCAAAGAAATCTCCGAGGGAGATTCTGTTTGTATTTTTCAGAAGGCAGTGAGAGAGCTGTGGTTCTTCCAACCCTACCAACGAACCGCAGGACAATAGCTGACATCCTGGCAAGAGATGAGCCACACCAAACCTACAGTGGAGGATCCATATGGAACCCCTCAGAGAGTGGTGGGATAAGCAAGAGACCTATAGCCACAGCCAATCAGTCAACCCAGGATGAACCAGCAAGACAAACATCAACAATCTTCAATACAACCTAAAGCAGAAGTACAGATACCCCTAAGACCTCAACAATAAAGCAGCCTTAACACTCATCCACCACGACTCAGGGAACTGAGCAGAAGAGGGGGTGGAGAGATTGTAAGAGCCATGGTGGGGGAGAATATCCAGAGACATGGCCCCCCTCAGTAACACCATACAAAAGGGGTGGAAGCGGGTTGACCCCTAGGTTATCCATAACCCCCTGCCCCATGGGCTGATCCAGACTGCCCACGGAGGAGGATATCTATCTAGCTGATTGGGGACAGGGAGGAGGGAAATAAGGGAAATGGGGACATCAACACATTAATCGCTCATTAAGTGCATCTAATTATGGATAATAAATAAATAAATAATACAGGTGCATGTGAGTTCCTTGAAACGGCTTTAAAAGCAAAGAGAAAGGTGAGGGGTGGGGAGAATGCACTTGAGTAATGCCAGCCCTCGGGAGGCTGAAGCAGGAAGATTACCATGACCATCCAAGGCCAGCCTGGGCTAGCGTGTGAGAACCGATCTCAAAAACCATGACAATAGTAGTTGTTATGATGATGATAGACAGAAAAGTTCAAAGTCAGTCAAACCTTTCTCTCTCCCTCAGCTCTCCACCTCTCTCTCTCTCTCAAAATCTGTTCTAGATATTTGTTAACATTTACATTAAAGGAACAAAAGAAAAGGTGTCACCAGTCTCTGGACACCTCCAAAATACACAGTCTTACTGGTTACTGTTGACAAGAAAACCACAGCTGAGGAAGTAGAGGAAAAGCGAGTGTCAAAGAAGCCTCGAGGGAGGATGCCTGCAGAGCATGCGAGGTCCTGGGCTCGATCCCCAGCAGCACAATCCCCCCCCCAAAAAAAAACACCACTAAACAATGAGAAGCAGCAGGGGAGAAACATCAAACCTCACCAGCATGAGGGCCTGGGAAACAGCTCAGTCAGTGAAGTGCTAGTCTTGTAAGCAATCCCAGAATGCATGCAACAAAAACCAGGCATGGTGGTACATGTCTGTAATCCCAATACAGGGGAGGCAGAGGGAGACCGATCCCTGGGGCTCAGTGGCTACCCAGTCGAGCCCACATGGCAAAATCCAGGCCAGTGAGAGACCCTGTCTCAAAAATATGGACAGGGTCAGGAGAACAATACCTGGACCATCCTCTGGACTCTGCCTGTTCTCCCCCCCTCTCTCTCTCACACACAATGAAACATAAAATCTACCTCCTCAGAATCTTCCTGCATACCTCCCCAGGGTCATGAGTCCCTGAGTCTGACCACTGGGCACCATCTTGAAGGAAACGGACACTGTTCCAAGTGTCACAGGAAAACGAAGTCAAGCACTTCTGTTTCGGTCACAAAAGCTCAGAAGCAAAGGATCTCAGAGATTCCTCAGATGAGGATACAGCATCTGAGTGGTCTCCTGCTGCAGCGGTGAGCCAGGGCACTGAGAATCACATCGAAGCAGTTTACTGTGGGACCCAGTGCCTCGCGATACTCCATAACGTTTTTAGACATTATTGGGGCTTGGATGCACTGGCCAAATTGAGATTTATAGGCCAGGTAAAAACAGCAATAATAACTAAGGAAATACAGCAATTTCCCAAGACCACACCTCTTCAGTAGTGTGAGGCTTATACCCCCATCTTCCCTTCTACCATCCCTACAAAACAGACACGAGGCAGACAAAAAGCATTCTTTTTGAGATTAACACAAAAAAACTGAGCTCTTAAAACATGTTATTAAATTGTAACACCTGAGCTGGAAAAAGCTCGGAGTAGAGGAAGTGGACTCTGTCAGATTTGTAGTATTAAGTGTAAAAAGTTCAACTTAGAGCAGATGGTTCTATTAGAAAAGAGACTGTTTGCCTCATCTAGACACTTGAATAATCAGGCCTGAACGTGTCTTTTGAGAGTGGTTCTCAAAACCTGTGCCTTGTAGCTGGTGGCCAGCAGGTGGCAGAACAGACCGACCCACTGTCCTGTTTTACTATCAGTAAAGCCACTGATCAAAAGGGATGGGGGCAGAGCCACAGGGATGAAGTACTGGAATTCAAACATGGGCCTAGGAACCTGCAAACACCCTGATAGTGTCTCAGAAAATAAAGCCAGGCATCCATCCATTCACTTCAGCAACAATACAGAGCCCTGGGCTCCAGCTCGGATACACAGAATCTCTGGGAGAAGAGCTGGAGAATCCCCTGGGGGCTCTGAGACACTCAGACAATTGGCATATACACTGCCAGGCGTGCCCACAGTCCACATTGGTCTGGACAAGCCTCCTGGAACCTGCATTTCCAAAGAGAGCAATACCGCCACCTGGTGGGACTACAAGCCAGCTACACAGCACTACACACAGTAATCACAGCTACTAGAGGCTCAAAATGTATAGAAAAACATGAATGCATGAAAACTTTCAGACTTTTTAACTTTGAAGGTTAAGGCTTGAAAAAAATCTTTAACTTTTTTTAATGCTTGGATTTGAGCCAAGTGCCATCTGCCTGCTAGACAAGCACTCTACCACTGAGCTCTATGCCAGCATTTTTTTTTATTAAGGGGCACAATTATTCCCTCACGATGCATGTATTCTCATAGCTATTAGAAAATTAAAGCAAATTTAATAATTATTACCCTCAAGAAAACTGCATAACCCCCTGCTCCAAAATACAAACCAAAAACTAAGTGAGCCAGATTATTCTAACAGGCTCAGAGTACCTGTCAATCTACTGTACATTAACAAAGTAATAACCGAATGAAAACAGAACTCCGGCGTCATCTTACACAAGTGACTAACAAGAGGTAAAATTGGAAGGTGGAAGGCATGTGCTCGTAAAGGGAATGCAGACATATTTACTGGGCTGATCTAAATAGTTTCAGGTATACCAAATACCTACAAACCCCACCTTTAATTCCAGTTTTGGGGAGAAATTCTGGAGGAATCTTGTCTGATTAGCAACAATGCACCTCTCCAAATCGGAGACACAAGAAGTGTTCCCCACAGCCAATCCCACAGCCCAGGAAATCAGTGGCCCACATCTTCCTTTAAAAATGAGATTACTTCCTCCGCTTCTCTTCCAGGCTTCCCTTGCCAACTCCATGGACACAGCTGCTTCAAATTTGAAAACTCAAATTTCATTCCTGTGAAAGCCATTCAGCCCAGCACATGCACTTCCACACAAAGCAGATAGAGTACAGGTCTGACTACCAGGGTCTGGAAACAGAACGGAAAAAGCTCCTGACAATTCACACTGACTTTAGGCACGGAAGATGGTCAGGTCACGCGTGGAGGTGTTACATAACACAGTCAAGCCCAGAACCCCCTGTCCACATCTGGGGTCACCTAGAGTCAGGTGTGGCTCTGAAGTGAGGGCAAGTGCATCAGTGAGTCATGTTTCCGCTTCCTCTAGCCGTTCCAAGAGGTCCTTGGTGGCCCAGAGTTCATTCATTCACAAAAGGGCTCTCTCACTCAGACCTAATACGGAGGCACTTAGGAACTACAACTTACCACGCAATCCTCCAATCAGTGAGAAAGGCTAACTAAATCTAAAAATAAAAAGAAATCTAACCCTTAGCACGGAAAGTACTTCCTTTCAACCTACATTAAAACAACCTCCCACTTTCATTCAGATGAAAAGGGAGTCATTTCTTTCATCCAGCAGACGGCTCCCCAGGCACAAACTCACACACATTATACTTCATGGGGCCTTTTAAATATTTACTCCTTAGCAGTATTCTTCCTTTCAGGTCAAAGATTACAGTACTTAGCAACACAAAGAAAGCAGGGGGTATGGTTATGAATTAGTAAACTGCTTGGCCAAAACTTCCATTTGTTAATTCAACTGGGCTTCAAGAGAGAGGTTCAGCTGTCAGGAATTAACCCTCCAAAAATTACTGAATCAAAAAGTGAATTGGCCAATTTTCTCCCTACTGGCGTTAAGGAAATAAGGCTCAGCTGTAGGTAAAGAATCAAAGTCTCTTCCCATGCAAATAAGTTTTGTTTACCTCAAACAAAGTTTTTAAAAGATTTTTTTTTGTCTCTTTGAACCACAGGGCCTTCTCTTCCTTTGATATGCTGAGTGTGCTGTAAATTTCTAAAGATTAGGGAGGGGATTGGTTTGTTTGATCACATTAATTATGGAACCGCAGAAAATAGGGAACTCCACAGGTTTGGTAGCTCCCAAGCAACAGAGATGAAAAGACATCTCTTGCTCCGTCTTTGGGAGCACAGAGCAGTTGGGTTTCCATTCACAGCTATTTCGGGCTGGCTGTGAGCATTTGGGAGAATGACCCCAAATAGACCTCAATCCATGATGGCTCCACTTCTCATTGCCAATTTCCTTGAGCTCTGGCAAAGGTTCCCGGTCTCTAAGCGAAAACAGCCCTCCTCTCCCCTTACCTGTTCCGGAGAAAGAGGCCTGGCTCGTGTGAGTTTCCCTGAATACTCTGATCTGCTGGCACTGTCGGTGTCAAAGTTCCGAAACAACAGCTGTGCATGGAATCGCCTAGAGAGCTTTTAACTCTACAGATGTGCAGGCCCAAAGCCAAGTCCTCAGAATCCCGACCAGCTGAAGCCAGAGCTGAAAGTCTGCTTCGCAGGAAGATCGAGACAATAGACATGCACGCAGACCAACTGAACCCACCGACTTTAACAAGGCAAGGGCTACACGAGCCTCGATCGTTCCCGGGTGGACATTTTTCTTTTCTGGGATGTATTGGAGAAAAGAGGGGACAGTAAATTCACCACAAACCCCGTCAGGTACAGGCAGCTGCCGCTAGAGGGCTGCAGGTCTCACCTGAACTAAATCCCTTCCTTTGGCTCCACCGAATCTCACCTAACAACTCATGACCCAGCCCTTGGGTCTTAAGAGGTTATCTGAGCAGCAAGACCAGAAATGCTCACTGTGTCAAAGTCAAGATTATTATTGTCCGATACAAAGCACAAGGGATACGCCCGCCTCTGAGGGCTTCGAAAACTCGTTTTCTTGCTAGGCAATTACTTAAGCCCTGTATGCATACAGCCTCACAGTAATGCGACAAATAATGGGCCAGGCACAAGGGAAAAGTTAAACTTTAAAAATACTAAAAAAAAAAAAAACAAACCACAATTTTAAGAATCAATTTCAATATAATAAGAGGTGCTGAAATTAAAAACAAAAGAAATCGCCTCTTCCTGTCTATTTTAATCTGCAGAAAAAATATCTATACACACTGAAAGAGTGCAAATAGTCTAACCCATAGACAACGGCAGAGTTCAGAGATAGGGCTGGGGAACATGCATTCTGATGGAGACGATGAGAAAGAGGAAGGGGAAGGAAAGAGACCCACAGTCTGGGAGAGCTCCCCGGGGTGCTCCTGGTTCCCTCTTTGCACATGTGTGTTGCAGGCTCTGTAGACTGCAGCCTCCCCCAGCAGGGGCTACTCTCCAAGACAGTCCATGGATGTCAGAAACCTTGGGTGTTGTCCTATGCACACACACATATGATGACGTTTCATTTACAAAGTCTGCCCATAAGAGATCCAAGGAACAGTTACAGTAATATACTGTAAAAATACACTGAAATAAAAGTTATGTAGACATGGTCTCTCGCAAAATGTTTTAATGCATTTCACACCTTGGGCATTTGACCTTTCCTTTCTCTGTCCTCTCCATCTGTCCACGATAGCATCGCCACTCTTGGACTTTGGAACCATTCTCAGCAAGTAAAGCAAGCACTGCAATAACACCACGGCAGGTCTGATAACCAGGACAGCTCAGTGGTTAATGGGTGGTGGCATATACAGTGTGAACACACTGGGCGAAGGGATGATTTGTGTTGCAGGCAGAATAGAGTGGGTAACATAAGCGTATATCACACTACTCAGAGCAGGGTATAATGAAAAACGTTGATATTTCTGATTAATATTTCTAGGCTGCATCTGACCTTCGGTAACTGAAAAGTTACAGAGGTGAAATCCTGTCTAAGGGGAGGTTATTTAATGGACAGACAGACAGAGAGTTGACCTTCCCTCTTTGGCTGCTAACATGGCGGTGTTCCTGAGCCTCTTTCTCCTTGGAAACTGCCCTCTCCCTGGAACAGCCAGGGAAGGGGAGGGAGGGGCATCATAAACCTCTTCAAAAGCTACAAAGAAGAAAAAGAAATATCCTAAAGGAAAGTGTGTTTTCCTTTACAGATTTCATGCAACACAACTAGAAGGGTTTCCTGTGTACTGATCAGCATGGCACGGGCAGCCACGTGTCTAAGGAGCCATCCCTGAGGGAAAAAGCAGAGGGCCTGGCCGACAGGATTCTCCCAACCCGGACAGTGAAATAACCCTGGATTTCCTGGCCTCACAACTGTAATAAGAAGGGCTTAAATTACCAGCCCTTCGGCTGGCCTAGCTCTGCATCTAAAGTCCAGAGGCACCAGCACTAACTCTGTTGGACAATGCAGCATCTCTGCTATTGTTAAAAAACAATGGAGGCCTCGAGTCATGTGGAAATCATTTGTAGAATGAAAGCTTTCCCACCAATTACAAGAAAAGCACTTAATAAATCCAAAAATAGACTAAAAGGATTCTATGGGGCTGGTTACAATATGATTGTGATGGACAAAATGGATGGGCAAAATATTGTGACATATTTAAAGCTCCATGAAGGAACTGAAGTGTTTTGTGTATGAAGAGGTTTAAGATGATAAAGGGGAAAGGAGACTATACAAGGGGTGATCGTGGGCTGGGAGGATTGCGCAGTGGGAAAAGCCCTTGCCATGTAAGCCTGAAGACTTGAGTTCACATCCCAGAACCCACGTAAAGCAGATGTGGAAGTGTTCATCTGCCAATGGCAGCGCTTCTACGTCAACATGGACGGCACAGACAGAATCCCCTGAAGCTGGGGAGCCAGCTAGCGGGGTATATGCAGAGGCAGCAACAAGGGGCCTTGCCTCAAACAACCAGATAGGCAAGGGTGGACACACCCGGGTGCCTATATGCAAGCCAAGGTAAGAGGATGCTCTCTCTCTCTCTCTCTCTCTCTCTCTCTCTCTCTCTCTCTCTCTCTCTCACACACACACACACACACACACACACACACACACACACACACAGAGGTTACACCATGGACTGATCCAGACTACACATGGAGAAGGATACCCAGCTGTTTGGGGACAGGGAGGAAGGAATGGGGATATCAACTCATTATTTGTTCATTCAATGTATCTAATTATGGATAATAATAATAATAATAATTTTTAAAAATTAAAAGCAGGGAGGGCAAGTTAATGATCCATTTGGCAAGATGTCCTAAGTTCTTGAGAATCAGCAGTTACTACACCACAAAGACACCCCAAGGGATTTGCTATAATGAAAGGCAGAGCTGCCCCCCCTGAGAGGTTAAGTTCACATCCATTTCTCACCCACATTCAACTGGGAGGGGGGGTCAAAGCTGCACATGACATAATCCTTTAGAACAGTCGAAAGTCTTCCTGCTTCCCATGAGCCCCACAGAAAAACTGCTAAACTTCAAGTGTTCAGGTTTATCGGCTTGTAATGAAAACATGGAAATGTCAATGTGTCTACTGTAGCCTTTGGGGAGGGCTGGGACAGGGTCTCTCCTGTAGTCCTGGCTGGCCTCAAACTCACTACGGAATTCAGGATGACCTTTAAAGTGTCCTCTTCCTCCACCTCAAGAATGCTGGGATTACAGGTATGTACCACTAGGCCTGGTTTATGTTGTACGGAGGATTGAACCCAAGGCTTTGTGCCAAAGCCTCTAAAAACACTAAAATTTTTAAATACTGAGTACAGTACAAAAGTGCTGGCTTCTATAAATAAAAAGTCTAATTCCATTTCTAAGGTTTTCACTCAGTAGCATATAGCATAAAGAAAAAAAAATCACTGGAAATTAAGTGGTTAGAATTTTTATTTAATTACATACTGAATCTCCTCTTAATAGTAAAATCAGTGTGAGACAATTTCTTTTTTTTAAAATATATTTTATTTATTTATTTGAGAGAGGGGGGCAGACAGAGAGAGAATATGAGTGCACCAGGGCCTCCAGACACTGCAAATGAACTCCAGACACATGCGCCCTCTTGTGCATCTGGCTGTATATGGGCACTGGGGAATCGAACTCTGGGCCTTGCATTGCAGGCAAATGCCTTAATCGCTAAGCCATCTCTTCAGCCCCAGTGTGAGACAATTTCTCCTTTGGTTGTGGTGGGTTTGGGTTTTGTTTCTGTGGAGCTAGGAACCCAGCACCTTGCCATGCTAGGTAAGCATGTTAATACGGAGCTACTCACAGCCCTTGGGATTTTGATACAGGCTTTTGCTATATAGCTCAGGCTGGACTCAAACTCACAATCCTCCTTACTTGACCTCCAAGTGCTGGAATTACAGGTGTGTGCCCCCAGGTTCAGCCCCAGTTGTGTTACTGATTACTGTTACCTTAATTCAAAAACCAAAGCAACCATGACGATATGCCTTGTTTTGAGGTAGGTTCTCACTCTAGCCTGGGCTAACCTGAAACTCACTCTGCAGCCCCAGAATGGTCTTGAACTCACATTATCCTCCTACCTCAGCCTTTTGGAAGGGATGGGACAGGGTCTCTTGATGCCCAGGCTGGCCTCAAACTCACTATGTAGTCAAGACTGACCATTCATGTATCCTCCTACCTCAGCCTCCCAAGTGCACACACCATGCTCCACTGTATGCCTCTATCAGGTAAATGACATTTCTTTCTTGTTATTTCAAGGTGGACATTGCTATTCCTGCTTCCACTTAGCAACATTAGGAAGGGCCACAGGCTTGAGAGATGGCTCAGCAGGTAAGACCTCTTGCATGGCAGAAAGCAAAACTTGCCATGAGTTTGATCCCTAGCACCAATGTAAAGAGCTGGGTATGGCCACACATGTCTGTAACCCCATTCTGCTGGAAACAGAGACCAGAGAGCTTCTGGGGCTCACTATCAGCCAGTCTGACTGGAAACAGCAGCTCCGAATTCAGAAAGAGACTCCATCTCATGGAAGCAACATAGAAGCACAAGAAGACAACACCTCTGGCCTCTGTGCATGGGGTGCGTACAAACATCACACAAACGCACACATGCAAACCAAAAGGAGGAGGAGGAGGAGCCACAGATTGGGCATTATGAGGTTACAGTGCAAAAAATAAGACAAACCAATCAGCTCGCTGCAAAAGTAGACACATGTTCAGTATTCACTCCGTTAAAAGAACAAAAAAAATGAAAATTATTTACAACATCATATTGTTTTCTATGAAACATACCACCTTCTATCAGTTTGACAAAACTACACTTAAATATAAGAGTATCTACTAGTTTTGTCAATAGGCTATCGGGTTAAAAATAAGAATTGGAGAAATGCAGACTTGTCATCAACAGCTAAGGAGTGATGCACATCATCTTTATGAGTGCAAAACCCCAATGGAAACTAGCGCTTTCTTAGTTTCTACTTCAGATGTGAAGCAAACCAGAGTGCTACTGAGTAGTGATCAATCAAGTAACTGATTCCTCTAATGAAGATCTTAATTTTTCTGCAGGAAACTGAAATGAAAGACCACGTAGCATGAACTGTGTTTCTGAAAGGCCCCTCTGGACCAGGTCCAGTGGAAATCAGTAAGAATGAGGAATACGTAAGACAAGGGATGGGCAGACTTGGTGGGGTTAAAGTTTGGCAAAATGAGAACCATGAAATGCAGGCACGACTGTAATAAATGGCATGAAAATTTGAAATGTGCAAATTGCATGGTTTAAATTTATAATAGAATAATAAAAATTAGGTGTGTATAAATGTACCCAATGGAAACTAATTAAAGGAATTCAATAACCAATGTTTGTTCTTCTTTTTCATCTCTTTGATAGTTAGCTTTTGGTGGTGGGAGGGAAGAAGACAGGAGCTCCCTTCCTACCTTTTCTATTTTCTACTTCATTTTCCTATATTAACCTTCAGCTTTCTGATCTCCAAGTCTAGTTTCAAACCCATACTTTTTTTGCTTTCTGACTTGAGTATCTAGGCAGGTTAACTGTTTTCCCTGAACTGAACAAAATAAGTGCCCTTTACAGACACTGCTCACCTGGCTTCCTGTCATCGGGGCTTTCTCCCTAACTGCCACTCAGAGAGAGGAGTCTCTCTCTAGCCTTATTATTTCGTGTACACATTTAGCCTTGGGCCAGTTCCCCCCCCTTCTCCCTCCCTCCTTCCCTGTTCTCTCTCCACCCCGACCCTCTCTTCCCATTCTCTTTCTTACACAGGGGCTCATATAGCCCAAGTTGGCCTTAAACTCACAATGCAACCAAGGAGGACCTTGAACTTTTCGTCCTCCTGCCTCCACCTCCTTGGTACTTGGATGACAGTCATACGGCACCAAGCCTAGTTTCCACAGTGCCAGGGCTCCAGACATGCTAGATGATCACTCCCCTGAATTTCTCCACACAAGCAGGACCTCTGCCCCTCTAACAGCCATTTACACGACTTTTAACCTATTCACAAGCACTCTGATAATGCAAAAATGCTTGGCAAAACCCACTTTTGAAAATGTGGAAAATGGCCTGAATTTTGTTCCTGTACAAGAGTAATTGTCATATTTAGTAATACTTTAAATTCATTTTGTCACACCATGGCTTTTCTAGAAGGGTGCCTTCAGAATCCGACACTCCTGGGACTCTGTACTGCCTTGTCCTTGTACTGCTGGTTGTATGGAGCTACCCAGGAAGATTTGAGAACTTGCTCCCCCCCTTCTCCCAAGTTTACAGAAGCAGGCAACTAGATAATATCTATATAGCATGTGGCCAGTGCTAGAAGCCACACATGACCTGAGGAAACTGCCTATCTCCTGTAGTGTATCTCTGTAGGAATGTGGACTTCCCCCTTCCTGTGGGAGCACTGCTTCCCTTAAGCAATCATTCTCTTGTCTCCTAATCCTGCAAGGACTATCTACAAGATGGCTGCCCTCTGGTTTGCATTCCCACTTCAGTCCACAGCTTTCAAACTAAACAGCTTTGCTCTTCTCTGTGCTGACAGACATTCGTTGGGTTTATTGAAGTGTCGTGGCTACTTTGTCCTTTTATTTGAGCCTCATGGCTTTGTCCCTGTCTTCTTCGCTGACCCTCTTTGTCTGATGGTCCTTCAAAAGGTATTGTTCAGGATGGAGAGATGGCTCAGTAGTTAAGGTGTTTGCCTACAAAGCAGAAAGACTGGAGTTCAAATCCCCATTGCCCACGGAAAGCCAGATGCACAAGGTGGCACATGTGTCTGGAGTTCTTTTGTAGTGGCTGGAGACCCTGGCATGCCCATTCTCTCTCTCTCTCTCTCTCCTCTCTCTCTTTCTCTATCTATCTATCTATCTATCTCCCTCTTTCTCTCACTCTCGCTCTCAAATAAATTTTATATGTGTGTATATGTGTGTGCTGTTCACAAATGGCCTTTTTCAAGATTCTTTATTTTCCCTGGTGATATCTTTCCCTGCACCAGTCACTACCCAGCCATACCCACAGAGCCTCGGAACTCCCATTAGAACTCACAGTCCGTCCTTGGACACATCAAGTTCAACTTCCCCACTGTGCAACAAAGAATTCACAGTCAACATGAGCTCTTCATTCTCCCTTTCCTTTGAATTCAGGTCCTTAATTCAGGGCCTAACTAGATGAGTGGGCATGTATAGAAACAGGTGTTCTGAGCAGAACCAAAACCCACGGGCTCCACCCCTCCCTTCCCTACATCTCCTGAGGTTACAGCAATGGACATCCCATGGTTCCTTATGCTCCTCTCCTTCGGGTCAACTAACCAGGATGGTGTCCCAAACCCTAGCAGACAAGCACACACAATGCCTGCCCCAGTCAGCATTCTTTGTCAGGAAATAACCACCACCAGCTTAAACAAGCTTAGGTATGGGGAACTCATTGGAAGGCCACAAAGGTAGCTCACAAATTCAGGACTTAGCATACAATTGACCTCCAGAAAAGCCTGGAAGGATCAAGTCAAGAATCTGTGCCGTCATTTCTCCATTCTCTCTCTCTCTCTCCTCTTCTCTCCTCTCCTCTCTCCCTCTCTCCCTCTCTCCTCTCTCTCTCTTTCTCTCTCTCTCTCTATCTCTATCTCTATCTCTCTCTCTCTCTCTCGATCACCTTCCTGTGCCTCACAGTCCATATAACATAGCAATGGTTTCCACTATCTCTTATGAGTTGAACTGTGTTCTGCTAAACCCAGAAAAGACATACTGGAATCATGGCATCTGACACGGAGGTAAGGTCTTTACAGAGGTAATCAAGTTAAAATAAGGCCACTTCTTATTTTTAAAAGGGGGGAGGGGCTTGGACACAGAGGTACACTGATAGCAGGAAGAAAATGTCAAGACACAAAAAGAAAGGATGACCATCTACAAGCCAAGTAGGAAAATATGGGGAAAACCATAACAAAACACTGCCTTGCTTCCAGGCCTCAACCCCAGAAGGAACCAACCAGGCAACATCTTGATTTTAGCCTTCACACCAAGTCTACTATTCACCACGAAGGGAGCTCTCATTCTTCCCTGTTCACTGTCTTTCTCGCCTTTCTCCTCCCCTTCCCTCTCATCAGCATTTCCTAAGAGGAGGCTGGCTCCACCTAGTCCAGGAAAATGAAGCTGGGACCTGCGCAAGCATGGCTTGGGGGTGGGGGGTGCACAGAAGAATTTTCCACAGTGCATCACAACTAGCACTGTTTTGGGATAATACTGTTACAGCAATGACTGTTTCTGCCCTTGGTTGACATATGTGAGTTCAATGCAGACAACCTGCTGAGTTCCACAACCCACCACCAGCTGCCAGAGACCAATCCTCCTGTGGGGCCCAAAACTTGGTGGTTGCCAGGCTCTGAAAGTGTACAGTCGATCGTATTGAGCAGGTAAGTGTTCCTAAGAAAAATTCTAACAATCCTTTCACAATAGCATTTGACATCATCCTCAGAACAACTGAGGTCAGGCAAGGATTTGAAAAATACCTGCAAACCTTTACTGTGCGTCTAATAGTGCCTAGGGGAGGGCAGAGCGCTACTAAAGATCAGTTCTGGCCTTCCTCGTGAATCAATACAAACAAAAGCCTTCACAGTATTCTTCCCCACCTCTACAAAGTGCAACCTCTTTTCTCCTCCACAGGCCCCTCTTCCGTACAAACAGATCCCATGACTGAGAGCAGAGAAATCAGGGGAAGGCCAGAGTTCCTGCTTCTGAAAGGTAAACAAACTAACTGGAAATGAAGAGCCATTCTCAGGAAGAGTGATAACCTCCCCCAGTGGCTGTGCAGAGTTGTTGCAGTAATCGGATGGCACCTTTGGCACTGGGTGAGCAGGAAACAGGGATGCTGGCATCTTGTGATAGAGATTCTTTACAATTTTTAAAACCGTTCTCATATTGTCGTATTTCTGTTACATAAAAAACACAGTGAAAAAATTAAATACAGTGATCATGCTTGTTTTGATGCAACTACATTGAAACAGAAAACTCCCGTTATTCACTGAGTTTAGGGTTTTATCAGGAACTATTCAGGATTTCTAAAAATGTACCACTCACAATGCCCCCAACTCCCAGTGATGGCGTCACTAACTTTCTTTCTGAACCCACAGAAGCCCCTAAAAGCCTGCTGTCGCCTTCTTATTAGGGTGGTTTTGTGTGATCAATGAATATAAAAAGTTACAAAGGAATTTAACTCTTCCTTAGGTGAGAGTGAAGGGATTATATTAAATCAATTAAGTTGAAGGTAGAGATGTGTTAACTGCCTATGAAGTTCCCAGCACAGAAGGCACGTGTGTAGCTCAGTGGTAGAGTGTTCACATAGCATGCATGAGGCCCTGGAGCCAATGCTAATACTAAAAACAAAACAGAAATTGGGACTGGAGCAATGGCTCAGCAGTTAAAGGCACTTGCTTGCAAAGCCTGCTGGGCCGTGTTCATGGCCCACTTCCCCAATCACCCATGTAAAACCAGGTGCAAAATGGAACAACTTTTTATATTCCTGACTATAATCCCATTTCAGAATAAAAACCACATGATGAGGTGTTTGCATCTCGGGTTTGAAGATGAGGAAGATGAGGAAACATTGTACTGTAAGGTCTGCCTGGCCCGGCTGGTCCCAACCCTACTAAAAATCCCCAGTTCAACTCTTCTACGTAAAACTTCTCTAGGTGCTACTTTAAAAATGCCACCAGCACAAGGACCCTTCCCAGCAGGCTCACAGGGGTGCCATGACAGCCCCCTTTCTCTGGTCTCTGAAACAGAGTGCCTGGATCCTGTGAGCGTTCCTCATGGGACAGTGACAGCCTCACTAAGCGCAGGAGGAGATGAAATTACAGTCAAGGACTTCTTGCTGATTTGGGTCACTCCTATGTTCTCAGCCATCAGGTGGTAAAAGGAGGGGGTGGAGGCAAAAGCTAGAACTCCAGGCAGCTTTCCAGAGTCCCTGATGGGTCACCAGCAAAGTGCCGACTGTCTGCGTGGCCAGCTTCATCCGGCTGTAAAGGTAAGATCCGACGTGCCTGCCACCACCCCATGGCTGGACACAGTCAAACCTAAGAGCTACCTAATGCTATGAGTTCTGTTACATTTCTTTTTTTCAAAACAAGCTGCATACAGTGGTGTGTCTTGCTACCCTGTGCTGGGAGTCTTTTCAAGTCTTTTCTTTCTTGTACAATACTCACAGAAATAACGGAGTTCGTGAAATTGGCATTGGCCTATCTAAGCAAGTGTGTAACCTAGATACCTGAGAATCCTCTAGTTTCTTGTTGAGGGCTTCAGATACCCAGAGATCATCAAATGGCAGAGGTTCAGTTGGTCCAATCTGATCTCAAAGGAAGGTCTCTGGTCTGGTCCGGCTTGTACTTGAGGAAGGGAGCTGAGAATAAAGTCCCAGTACCGCCTGATGACACGACATTCCCATTGACAGGGACTGAGTGAATTCAGGTGCTCCGGATTTAAAGAAGGAACTTTAAAATGCAGCCACACCAAGTCTGAGGTTCTCTGGCTGCCTGCCTTTCTGTTCAGTTCAAGTTAGCAAAGCCCACAGCACTACAGAAGGTCACTAGAGCCTTGCTGAATAACAAATACCCAATGAAGAACACCGTTTCGAAATGCTTATTATATTTTACTTTTTAATTTAAAAAAAACTGGGTATAATAGTAGGTGCCTGTAATCCTATCATTTCAGGGACTGAGGCAGGAGAGATCACAAGTTCAAGGCCAACCTGGGCTACATATCCACACAACCATCCAAATTAAAAAATAAAATTGCTAAGCAAATAGATTACAATCTCTGATTCACTGAGTTTAAACCATTTGTGTATCAAATCACTGTAAATCTTAGTGGAAAAAAATAATTATGGAATTTTTAGAAATTCAGATTACCAAAAAAAAAAAACAAACCTTATTATCCTGCTCATGTTAGTAAACAGAGAATTTCCTGAGATCTATTAGACCTTCGTGTGTTAGGTGATTCCAAGGATCAGAATCTGTGACAGGCTCAGGGACCGCTGTGGAAGAGATGGTGGGAAGAATGGAAGAGCCAAAGAAAGGTGAGGATTGTGTACAATACTATCTTCCAGACAGAATGCGGTCATGGGACCCACGACCTCAAGGTGGCTGACAGAACCTGTATAATAAGAGGGCTGAATAAGGACATCAAAGTTGAAGAGAGACTAGTTGGAAAGACGAGGGGATTTGGTGAAGGGAGGATTCAGGAGAAGAAGGGAGGTAGCGGGAGATGCGTACAATCATGGTGTATTGTCTATATGTATAGAAGTTCTCAATAAATTTTTTTTCAATTGGTGACAGGAAGAATTCTGTTTTTAAGTAACTCTAACCACTGATATTTACCCCACACAAATGGCCATGTCACCTCCCAACAATCTGCACGTATCACAGGTGTCATAACACTGTTTCCTCAGAAAGGGCTGCCAGTTTCTAAATCATTTGTGAATCATCTGAAAGTATTTCCTCTGAAGGCGTTCACACTAAACTCATTAGAAGACCAAGGATTACATATTGTTCTATGCCTTCATTCACTTCGGTTTAATTGTCACGTATGCTCAACTATGTTACAGGTGCACGTGTGGGGGTGGAGAGGGGTGCTGTGCGAGGCCAGAGGACAACCTAGGGTGCCCTTCCAGTGACCCCCTATTTGAGACAGGGTCTCCACTTGGCCTGGAGCTCATCAATTATGCTAGGTTTGCTGGCTAGTGGGCCCCCCAGGGATCTTCCCATATCTGCCCCGGCCCCCCACCACTGAAATTACAAATGAACGCCACCACACACAACATTTTACTGTGGGTCCTGGGACTTGAAGTCGAGTTCTCTGAGAAGCACTCCACTAGCTGAACTATCTCCCAGCTCCTTCCTTTACTCTTTAAGGGACTGAACACCCAAAGTAAAATTTGGATGTACTGGTGAGGAACAAATACAGAATGCGGCCACTGTAAATATACATCATTTACCCTAGAACGAATGTGTCCCTAAAGTCAAGCTCAGTAGGACTGTTGGGTATCTCCTCTCCCCAGAGCTGGGGATGGAATCCAGGGCATCTCTCTTCCCCAGCCCTGCCTGCTGGGCACAAAGTGACTTTCATTCTTACATAGCATGTTTGTTATTATTTTATAAACCTGCTCAGTTATGTTCACCAGTTCATTGTACTCAATCCCAAACTAAGCCAACCTAGTTCGTTCAGGATATGGAAGACATTCTTGGCAATCCACTGGAAACCCCTGGAACCTTCTGCTGTGTTTTCTGGGCCATCACTAGGCTTGCTGCTAAGGCTCGACAGAACAAGGCATGTGAGGCGCACTGTTCTCATGAACTTACCCTTAGGCACATCTAAGAAAATGACTATTACTGACTACAGAAATTTCTTTTCCAAATCCATGCCAGATAGGCTCGGGAGATGGCTCAGCAGTTCAGGGCATTTGCTTGCAAAGCCTGCCAGCTTGGGTTCCATCCCCAGCCATCCCATAAAACCGGATGTTTTCATTTGTACACACACTCGCACACAAGCATGTACAGACAGACAAATGTTTTACTCAGAGTACTTGGTGCAGAAAGCACACGCTCATACAAATGTCACCTCTGAAATCTTTGCATCTAGAGTTAAGAACAAGTTCCACAGACAAGAAACAAAGGCAACAGGCTCTCCCCAGTTCCACCCTTGCAGTAAGCTAGCACACAATAAAGACGTCAGGAAATGCCTGGGAATGGGGAAATTACAAATGTTATGCCTGCTATAATGGAGCCATAACAAATTTGTTTCTAATGCAAGGAATATACTTGATTTCCTTAATATTAATTCTGAGCATATTCTTTCTGATTACTTTTCTTTTTAACTTTTTGTTCTGGGAGAATGATATGCAAGAAATTGCCAGAATAGTAGGGCCTTCCAGTCCCCCTTGCCCAGCTTCCCTAGCGGTGACACCTGACATAACCTGTAGCCCTTTAACACAGCCTCAAACTGGCTGGCAACTCAAGAGTTAAGGAGAGGACCGCACTAATGGAATCTCACCACTCTGCTGGAGCTCATCTACCAGGCAGGCAAATCTCAGAAAGGATTCACCAACTTTAAGTCCTGGAACAACAGATATCACCAGCTGTAAGCATGCAGCAAACTACAATTACAGAAAACAAACACAGAAATGTTTCCTCCTCCTCTCTGGGTCCTCCCCAAGTTCGTCTGGGTATCATGCCAGGCTGGCCTCCCGAGGACTGAGATTACAGGTGTGTGCCACACAGTGTTCCTCGACCATGGATTATTCCCCTCTATTATTTGACTTGGAAGCGATTTCCAAGACATCAGACACAGATGTGAAGGCAAAAGCCATCAAAAGTGAACATCAAATAGCCAAAACAGCTTTGCTTCCGGAGAACAGACCACACAATCCTCTTCTCTGCTGTCTGCTCTGCAGGAGAGCCACCACAACAGGTAGGGAGGAGAGGCAGTGTGGCGGTGAAGGTGTCACCTCCATGACAGCTTCCTGCATGGGGTCAAGCGCAGCAAACACGCAGTAGCAATGCTGGGTGGCACATCGTACCTCTCATTTCCTAATTGCGAAGAGGTCAACATCCCACTTTGGCTCTGAATCCCATCGGGAGTAGTAACCGGAGAGATTCACTGTGCTTCAGCCTCGATGAGGATCTGTGAGCTCAAAATATGGAACACAAGTGAAAGGGCTTCACCACAGAGCCAAGAGCCCTGCAGAAACATGTCATTCATTCCTCTGCCCTCTCTGCCCTCTGCTGTTCCAGCCACCCACAGAGCGACAGCACCTAAGAATCACAACCCACATACCACTTGGGGTGAAGGAAATATCCTGAGACTTGAACCCAGGGCCTCACACATCTACAACTGAGCTACACGCCCAGCTCTGTTCTTAACCATCCAAACACTTCACCCTAACAGTCTCCTTTCTATCTCCTTTCTACCTGCTACAGGCTATGATTAATTTCATCGACCATCCTCATAAAACCGCAAACCAGCAAATGAAACTAAGTCCCACAGCTTTCATTATAATGTGTGGTGGTTTTTTGTTTTTTTTTTGGGGGGGGGCATGTTGTTGTTTGTTTTTCAAGGTAGGGTCTTGCTGTAGCCCAGAGCTGACCTGGAATTCACTAAGTATTCTCAGGGTGGCCTTGAACTCACAGTGATCCTCCTATTCCTCCTGCCTCTGCCTCCTTTAATTCCTCTTGGATTTAAAGGTGTGCACCACCAACCCAGCCTATAATGTTATTTTTTAAAGGCTATTCATTTAGTAAGTCTACAGTTTCATCAACTAAATCAACATACTAATCATGTCATTCTGGGACAATTCTAAATATAGGCTGGGACCAAGTCCCTTACATTCTATACAAGCTCATCCATGGTGAGAACTTTCCCCACCTCACAGCTCCCATGACACCAGCTGCCTGGCACCATGTCCCCAGTGTGTCTCCCCAGCATCCATCATGCTATCACTGTACCTGTGATACACTGTGTGTCATTCCATTCATCATCTGAAAAAGCATCTCCTCTAACAGCACGCCTACCAGGCTCTCATGTAACCGAAGCATCCGAATACCTGGTGCTACACTCTTTAGGAATTGTAGGAATTGTTGGACTGTCTCCTCTCCTCCATCTCTCTCTCCCATCTCATTCAACTTCTCATCTCCAGAAGTTCACACCTCCCCTGATGCTCCTAAGTGCTCAAGTAATATACTCATCCCTTCACTGCACAAGCCACAGGCTAAAACTGAGTGAGCATGAGGATGAAGGAGCCATAGTCTCCCTCTTGTAAGTTTCTGACAGCATTGCTGGCAACATTATAGATCATCCAATGTAACAAACCGAAGCTAATGGTCTACAAACTAAAGACATAAACAAGAGTCTTGCAATGAAACGGTTTTCAATTTTGCAAACTATACCTTAATATTGTGCAAGTTTCTTTGAAGTGGATTTGAAAGTGAGATGGGATATATCGGGATTTAAATTTTGATGCTCTGACATTTTCATTCTGTAGTACATCAAAGCTGGGAACTCTGGAAAAACAAGATGACTGGTATGAAAATTCAAGAACAAAAGCATCAGGCGCCGCCTCACACGTGTGATGACTGTCGGGCTGGTGCTGCAGGTGGACTTTCTTGTTGGCCTCGCCCCACCTGTCCAGCGTTCAAGTGAAATGCTGAGATCTGCTTCTGGACAATTGCTCACAGGGAACATCTGGAGAGGCCAGACAGGTGCTTTGTAATGACTTTCAATTCCTACCTCCTATGAAACAGGATCTAAAGTCACTCCAACAGTAAGTGACGGCAAGAGAGAGGAAGAGGCTCTTCCAGTCCCTGGAGTATGGGTTCCCCAGCATCTTAACAGAAAGGCTGCCACCTCTTCAGCTGATCTTCAACCCCTATCCCCCACCCCCCACCTTCCTGCCTCTCCAGCCCAGAGGTCCCAGTGCAAACCACCCAGCAGGGTCCACTGTTCTGCAACAGTGAACCCCAACAAAAGGACTTCAGAAACTGCTTTGTGTAAGCACATATTTTAGCTCCAGAGAGGAGAAAGCTTCTTAAATGCAGGCTTTAAATTGTTTGAAAGGCACTAACATGTCTGTCTATCAGAAAATCATGAAAACCACTTTGAATGACATGTTTTTCCTAGCAAGAAATTTCTGAGATAAAGGAAGCCTGTTTCCAAAAAAAAAAAGAAAGAAAGAAAGAAAAAAAGAAAGAAAAAGAACGAAAGAAAGAAAAAACAGTCTCAGGACTTTAAAATTTCAGTCCAGTAACCCAAACACACACATAGAAGACATCGAGGAGAAGTTTGGGGCCTTGAAAAACGAAAGGAAGGAAGGAAGGAAGAACGGAAGGAAGGAAGGAAGGAAGGAAGGAAGGAAGGAAGGAAGGAAGGAAGGAAGGAAGGAAGGAAGGAAGGAAGGAAGGAAGAAAGGAAGGAAGGAAGGAAGGAAGGAAAGAGAGAATCTCATTTTCAGGTTCCATGTGTACAAAACAAATGGGTGAAAAGCAAAAGTTGAAAAAAAAATTTTTAATTACCTCCTATGAAATGAGATCTAAATATATTTTTTTAAAAAAATATTTTATTTATTAATTTTCAAGCAGAGAGAGAGAGAGAGAGAGAGAGAGAGAGAGAGAGAGAGAGAGAACACCAGGGCCACCACCTTGTGGGTCTGGTTTATGTGGGACCTGGGGAATTGAACCCGGGGCCTTAGGCACTGGAGGCAAGTGCCTTAACCGCTGAGCCATCTCTCCAGCCCGAGATCTAAATATATTTTTGAGCAAAGAGAAAGACAAAGAATGGGCCCACCAGGGCTTTTTGCGGCTGCAAAGGAATTCCGCATGATGTGCCACTTTGTGTATCTAGCTTTGCATGGGTACTGGGGAATCAAACCCCAGCTGGCAAGCTTTGCAAGCAAGGGCCTCTAACTGCTGACTCACCTCTCTGGCTCAAGAGTTGACAAGTTTATGTGTGTTTTAATATAAATATAATGCAAACCCAAGAATTTTGGCCTTCTCTATAAAATAGGTATCCCTATAATAATGCACTAGGTCTGTAGCCCAAGGTCACGTCTTGAGCCCACTAAATCCGATGTCACTTATTATCCATACTGAAAATTTTATTTGTACTTTGTTCAGTTTTTGTCCCATTTAGAAAATTCCTAATCTGGGGGCCAGAGAGATTCTTCAGTCTATAAAGTGCTTGCCTCACAAACAGAAGTCTTGATTTCAGATTCCCCAGCACCCACATAAAAGCTGGGAGTGGTGGTGTACACCTGTAAGCCCAGCACTCCCAGTAGGGAGAGACTGAAGGATCCCTGGAACTTGCTGGCTAGCTAATCTAACCAAATCAGTGAGTCCCAAATTCAAAGAGAGACCCTGTCTCAAAAAATAAGGTGGACAGGCAATCAAAGAAGATACATAACATA
>PVHP010007510.1:0-56319 GCA_004024765.1 Zapus hudsonius
TTTTTTTTTATTTTTTTTATTTTTAAATACATTCACCTTTTTTATTAAGTAAATACATCCAAACCATGAAGGTCTGATCTCCAAAGGGCCTGTGACTCCATGACTAATTCTGATGACTCTGAATGTCCTTGCTCACATCAACAGGCAGCCTGCACATGTTGTGAAAAGAAAAGGGACCTAAAACCCATAATACACACGTCCACATACTCACAGTTCTATTGCCGACAAAGGACGCTTGCACTGAGCCAGGCATGATGGGGCAGGCCTCTAATCCTAGCCCATCATGAGCTTATTCAAGGTCACTCTTGGCTATACAGCAAGTTCACGGACAGCCTGAGAGACACACGGAAACCTGTGTGAAAACAAACCCTAAATACAAAGGACGTAACTCCATGGTAGAGCATTTTGCCTAGCATGTGTAACAGGGTTTGATCCCTGGCACACACAACAAAGTTCAAGTTGTCCCTTAGCATCCCTGATCCCTGTCACACCATCAACTCCCTTTTCCTCTCTTCACAAAGAGCAACATAACAGTCCAGTGCATGACATTCCTGAGTGTTTTCCATGCTTCTCTACATGCGGCATGACCACGAATCAGATCTCAACTCAAAGTTACCTGTTGGATTGGGGAGATAGCTCAGCCAGTAAAGCACTTGCTGAGCAAGTATGGAGACCCGAGTTTCATCTGGTACCCATGTGAAATACAGAGCATGATGGTAGGCACTTGTAATCTCAGTGTTGGGGAGATGCAGAAGGTGGATTCCTGGAGCTTGCTGGCCAGATATTCTAGTCGATTGGTGAACTCCAGGCCAATGAGAGACCCTGTCTCAAAAAGAGGTGGATGGGCTGGAGAGAGATGGCTCAGCAGTTAAGGTGCTTGCCTTAGCTGCAAAGCCTAAGGACCCCAGTTCAATTCCCCAGGACCCATATACAGCCAGATGCACAAAGTAGCACATGCATCTGGAGTTCATTTGCAGTACTTAGAGGTTCTGGAGTGCCCATTCTCTATTTCTCTTCTATCTCTGCTTGCAAATTAATATTAAAAAAGAGGTGGATGGAATACCTGAGAATGACAAGGGAGGTTGTCCTCTGTCCACTATATACATGTGTATCTGGACATACATGTGTGCCCACATGCACACACACACAAAAAAAACCTTACTTCTTCACAGACCTTCACTCCCATCTCCCCCAAAACCTTTTCTTTTCCCAAAATTCTTATTATCCCCTAAAATTAACTTACAGCATACTTAATTTATATATGTTTTTTCCTCATTTGAACGACAGCATTTCCTACTATCTAATTTAATTTTATTTCTTGGGTCAAGTACAATAATTATTTTTCAACTAATGACAACTGTTTCTATAAATACATACACATGTGAATGTAATTGCTTATGGATTTTTAAAAATCAATGAAATCATGTTTATATGTCTAATTATCTGCTTTCATATACTTTTCCTTCATTTTGTACATGCAGAGAACCAAGAGCTTTCTATCTGATGCTCTGTGTACAAGCATTCTTTCTGATATTGTTAACTAGAGAAAAGAAACTTGGAAAGTATCTTCCTATACAACTCATTCTGGCTTTAGTGTGTGTGTGTGTGTGTGTGTGTGTGTGTGTGTGTGCGCGCGCGCGCACATGCGTGCGTGTGTACATATTGGAGATTTGCACAAAAATAAATAATGCATTCTTTTTTTTGAGGTAGGGTCTCATTCTAGCCCAGGCCAACCTGGAATTGACTATGTAGTCCCAGGATGGCCTCAAACTCACAACAATTCTCCTACCTTTGCCTCCCTCCCACCTGTGGGGATGAAAGGCATGCACCACCACACCTGGCAATAATGCATTCTTGAGTAAAGAGTTTCCACCATTTTAATGTTTTAAATTGAGATTTTAAAGTTGTTCTTTTTATCAAATTATTAGCTTAAAATGGGTTAGGACAGGAGGAATTAACAGGAGTTAGTGTATCAATTTTTATTTTTGCTTCTACTGTGCCCCCTTGTGGAAAGACACATGACATACAGGTGCATTTTCCTGACCCATCCAAGGGTGGGCCGTGCTAAAGCCAAGGCCAATTCTGCACATGCTCTCTTCAGTGAGGTAGATTCCTCTGGTCCATGCATCTTGTCAAACAAGTGTCACATTGTGCCCTGATGGGTGAGTCTTGGATGGCTTTAAGGTGAGTTTCCTAAAATTCTGGCCCATTGGGCTTGTGTTTGATATTTGATTTCATCATCACAGCTGTGTTGTCTGCACACAGGACATTTCCACAGGCCAGAGTAGCTGAAGCTATCTGGTTTCCCGGGCATGCCCTGAGAGAATGGTTTTCTCAGCTCTCTCATCTGCTCCCATGCTTCTGGTTGGCTGCTTCCTCCCCTTATCAGGTGCTGCGATCCCAGATCCCCCATCCATCCCAGATCCCCGATCTGCCAGCAAATTCACACCCTCTCCTGCTGCTGTTCTGCACAGAGCTGGGCACTGAGCCCAGACCTTCATGCATTCTAACAAGTACTCTTACCCCTGAGTTTCACCGCCAGCTCAAGAGAGCCCTTCTATCTTTCCCTTTGCCTGGTCTTTTTGTAAACTAACTCCCCTATGGTTTAGCTTGCTGTTCTTAAAAAGCTACCATCTCCCCTCACTGAGGAAAACCCCTGATTTCCTCTGGAATTTGGTCTCGGCAACACATAGCTTGTGCTAATGAGACATGGCGAGGACTACCCTCCTAAGAAGATATATTTTGGGAATATTGTTTCTGACACACTGTGCTGGAAGGGGAGAGAGAGAAAGGGTGTCAACAATCAAATATCACTTATTATTTTTACAAAGTTTTAGCAGATTTTACTGAATGTTTCTTTACCTACAGAGCCAGCTCTCCAGTCCATGAATCAATGTTTATTCACATAGATCCTCCAAAGAATTCAGGTAGTTATCTAGAGAATGATTTTCACTGGTTATATTTATGGTATGGTTATGTTTCACTGGTTACAGGGAAGGGAGCAATTCTACAACGTTCTCTATTCTACCAGTTTGCACGTCAATTTCCCTCCATCATCCAGTCTATGCTCTTTTGCTCCTATGGTTGCTTCTAGAATGTGGACTTTAGGCAGCCTTGTGCAATCATTATGGATGAACTTGGTAAGGGACCAAGAGACAATAGATAAGAGCTTTGACGGCATCGTGTAAGGCCCTAAATGTAACCATGCTTAGAATTAGACTTACCATTCTGGAGAGATGGCTCAGTGATCAAAGGCACGTGCTTGAAAATCCTGTTGGTCTGTGTTTGATTGCCCAGCACTCATGTATTTCCAGATGCACAAGTGGCACATACATTTGGAGTTTGTATGCAGAAAGATAAGAGGGCCTGGTATACCCTTTCTCTCTTCTTTCTCTCTTTCCCTTCTCCCTCCCTCTCTCCTTGCAAATAAACTTAAAAAATATTTTTATTTATTTATTTGCCAGCATATATAGATAGAGAGAAGAGATACAGACAGAGAGAATAGGAGCGCCAGGGCCTCCAGCTTCTGCAAGTGAATGCCAGATGCATGCACCACTTTGTGCATCTGGCTTTACAAGCCTACCGGGGAATCAAACCCAGGCTGTCAGGCTTTTCAGGCACCACTGAGATATCTCTCCAACCAGTGAATAAATTCTAAAAGAAGAAACAGCCCTATTATCAGGAGTTTTCAGCTACAAAAGTAAATAAATTCATTTCCTTCTTTGCTTACTCCTGAGGTTTGAGTGTAAAATGTCCCCCATAGAGGCACGTGTTTGAACACCTGGTCTCCAGCTGGTGGCGCTCTTCTCATGTCCAGTCTTGAGAGTCTAGACAGAAATAGCCCTGCAGGAAAGAAGAATAAAACCTCAAGAGAGGTTAACTCTACTCAAATCTCCTCTGTACCTGCAAAACCCTGACTTTCTGGTTCACTCACAGGGGTTTGTCTTGTTACCTTCAGAACAGGAGTAGGAGGCATATCTTATCTCCCATGAAAGTGATGTCATGGTCTTATATGTTCATGAGGCTCAGTTTTTACTCCCATAATTTTAAAGTAATAAACCTGATGCCTAAACCTGAGACTGAATAAAGTTCCCAAAGCCAGGAGAACCTGGCTGAATAATAGGCTATCCATGGTCCCCTGTCACAAGGACTGATCCAGTCGACCCATGGAGGAGGTTATCCTGCTGATTGGGGATGGGGGAGGGGGCATTGGAGAATTGGGGATAACAACTCATTGTTTGCCCACTAAATAATGTAACTCATTATGGACAATAAAAAGAAAAAGAAAAAGAAAGAATAAATTAATTAAAAAAATAAAGTCCCCATAAACTTCAGAAATACTAGAAAACTCTCCCCTCTCCCAGTCTCTGTACCCTTTAGGAGGTGGAGCCTTCCTGGAGGAAGTGGTCTCTGGGAGTGGGTGTTGATGTGTTAAAGCCCAGCGCCACTTCCTGATGGAATGCAATGCAACCAGCCACCGCCCACCCCTTGTTGCTATGCCTTTCCCATCATACTGGAAAGTATCTCTTGGAACTGTGAGCCAAAATCAACCCTTCCTCTTTAAGCTGCTTCTTGTCACAGTGACAAGTAACTAATATGCTTAGCTAGCTGGAGTTGATATTCTACCTTGCTTTTATTTATTTATTTTATTTTTGGTTTTGTGAGGTAGGGTCTTGCTCTAGCCCAGGCTGACCCAGAATTCACTGTGTAGTCTCAAGGCGACCTCGAACTCATGGTAACCTTTCTATTTCTGTCTTCTGAGTGCTGGGGTTGAAGGTGTGCACTACCACACCTGGCTCTAGTTTGCTTTTTAAAAATACTTCATTTATTTGCGAGGAGAGAGAGGGAAAGAATGGGCATGCCAGGGCCTTTAGTCACTGCAAACAAACTCCAGATGGATGGAACACTTTGTGTATCGGGCTTTATGTGGGTACTGGGGAATTGAACCCAGGTCATTAGGCTTTGAAGGGAAGTGCCTTATCTCTCCAGCCCTGTAACTAATATTCTGTCAGCATCTTTAATAGTGTGAGTTAATGACAATATTGTGGAAAGTTTGCTCACATTTCACAGGATCATTTTTGACAGCTAATCTCATCCTAATGCTTTTTTTTTTTTTGTAGTGGTTCTTTTCTTGGGTCCTGGGGAATTGAACCCAGGGCCTTAGGCACTGGAGGCAAGTGCCTTAACCGCTGAGCCATCTCTCCAGTCCCTCATCCTAATGCTTTTATAGCTTCTTGGTGCTTGGTGAGAACACAAACATCACCCATGGTGAATCTGATGTCCCCATTTTTCTGCAAGGTTGGTATTGTGATTTGAATATAAAATGGCCCTCGGGGCTGGAGAGATTGCTCAGTGGTTAAGGCACTTGCCTCCAGTGCCTAAGGCCTCGGTCGGGTTCAATTCCCCAGTACCCACATAAGCAGACCCACAAAGTGGTGGCCCTGGTGCGCTCTCTCTCTGTCTCTCTCTCTCTCTGTGCTTGAAAATGAATAAATGAAATATTTAAAAAAAGAACTGAGATTCATAAAGTTTAAAAAAAAAGTCCCTCATAGGCTCGTAAGTCTGAACATTTGGTAAAGATTTTACTATATTCTAATATATCCATCAATTTTTGTTGATATCTTAATGATTGGTTCCAAGTGTGTCTCAATGTTAATTGCTAATACTGAGGTATAATACCAGTCATAATGGAGGTCTGACGTTAATTATAAGTTCTTAAAAAAACTAGTAAGACTTTTTTTTTCCATTAGCCTTCAGCTAACACATTAGAACATCTAATGTGAGTAAGTGTACAAAACACTGGAGCCAGTTATAAACCCGTTAGCAAACCATCAATGGGAAAGGAAAAGATCATGCCATTTCCTCAGTGTGCTGTATAAAATACGGGTCATACAATGTTTTTGTTAATTTTTATGGGACTGCTTTGAAATATTAAAAAGTGAGACAAGATTCTTGGAGACATGGATAAATGGCTGAAGGTCCATAAGCAATCTCAGACTATCTCTGCTGTTAATGCTTTGCCTTAACTCCTTCTGTGAATATGGATGCCTGCGGGAAGTCATGGGAATCTGAGCTGAAATTCCCTGAAAGCTGCACATCTGTGTCATCTGTGTTGAAGACTCTAAACTGATCAACCGAGTAAAGCTTCGTCATTGTGGAGAGTTGAAATGTTTCGTATCAGAGCCACACTTATATTGAGTTATCTTTCATTTCTTTAAATAGCAAAATATCAGTCACCTCTGGATCTAACCTAGCATCCTTTGGACTGTTAGGTAAAACCTTTGCAATGCTTAACTGAGCAGGTCACAAAGTCCTCCAACCCAAACCCAAGAATGCTAACAGACAGCATCTAAAACCTATAGCAACCCCAGCATGCTCCCTGCTTCCCTGCCGTGCCCACCAGTTCTTTTGTAAATGTCTTGATTTATAATGGCCCTTTGTTCTGTGATGATAAAAGTTCATATAATAGCTTCCATGTGGAACCTCTCATTCAGGGAACCAGAATCCACACTGCTGGCCATGGTCACTAATATGTGGCTCAGAGGAAACCATTTACTTTGTTTGGAGTAAGAGCTGTGCTTACATTGATACAACACCATCGAGGAAGACATCGGATGCTATTATAATCTTGGAGCTTATTAAAACTTGGTGAAAGATCTCTTCTTCCTTGGTGAGCACCTGAACAGCGCCTTCTCCTACCTCACATTACCTCCCTGGATATCACTTTCTAATCACGTCTCCGAAGATTCTGCTATCCAGTCATCCCTGATATGTTTTAAGTATCTCTGATCCACAACGACCCCTCAATTCCCAAGGAGAGAAGCCTTTGTAACTGTACAGGCATGGTGGGTAGCTCTATTATAAAATCTCGCTACTTCCAATTAACTTGGAAAAAGATGATGTGAAACCAGATTATTCTGTAGAAGGAAAGGCTTCCTGGCATTGTTTACTAAGGCAAAAGTCTTCCAGGATCAGGTTTTATTTTATTTTATTTTATTTTATGGTAGAGTCTCACTCTAGCCCAG
The DNA here is from genome assembly GCA_004024765.1 of Zapus hudsonius. Lineage (NCBI taxonomy): Eukaryota > Metazoa > Chordata > Mammalia > Rodentia > Dipodidae > Zapus > Zapus hudsonius. The sequence goes on from PVHP010007510.1 coordinate 7,026, forward strand.
GCTGACCTGGAATTCACTATGTAGTCTCAGGATGGCCCTGAACTCATGGTAATCCTCGTACCTCTGCCTCCCCAGGACTGTGACTAAAGGCATGCCCCAGCCGGGGGACATCTGATTCAAAGCACCACAGCTCTCTTCCTAAAGGTTTCACAACTTTCATATGGACCTAGTGTTCAAACACACGAGCCTAGGGGAACATTTACATTCAAACTGCAGCACCAACCTGGCAGAAAAGTGGTCACCTGCTAGAATGTTTGAATTTTTCAGGCCTCTATCCTCTGGGATACCTTAGTGGGCACACCAGATTGGCTTTATAGAGATGAATTTCAAGGAAAACATGATCTCGACTTTATTTCAAATTATCCTGAAGCTCAATATAGCTTAGCAATGCCCCAAAATGCCATGTGCATATTCTGCCCTTGGGGACATAAGACTAGGAGAAGGTAAATGTCCTGCCAACCACAATCTCTCCATGACTTCCAAGAAGGGCTAGTTTCCATTATCAGGAGCAGATAAGGAATGCCAGAACCCATTTGTCATTCAGAATGGATTGCTAGCCATTCTGAATGAGTGAAAACCAACATGTGGTGAGTCTTTTTTTAATCGTGGTAATAAAGGCACATTTCAAGGTCAGGGAAAATTTAAATGTGGTTCTCTTAGGTTGATTATATCTTGGATAACATGGGGAAATCATTTGCTAACATTGGCTTCAGTTTTCTGATATTTCCTTTTGCCTTACTAGAAGCAAAACATATTTTCTCTTTCCTTCTCCAATGATGATCACAGCCTGCATCACCAACCCAGAGATTTCATTGTTCTTTTCAGAATCATTTCTTGTCCGTCCTGGTTTCATGCAGTTAATCCCACCTCACACCATGCACACAGGTCTGCAGATGGTGACAACAGGCCACTTAATGAGCGAGCTCTCTTGGGCAGCAGACCAGGGCCAACCACACACTCAAGCTTTGCTCTTCTCACTGGTCTCTCTTGGAAATGCTAGAGTACCACTCACCATATAGTTTCCAGACCAATAGACAGGGACAATCCTGCCTCTCGGCACCTCAAAGTCTAACATGATGAAATTTAAGCACACCTTTAATCTTGCAGGTATCTGTATGTGTGTGGATGCCAGAGGTTGCTGTTGGGTGATTTCTTTCATCGCTCTCTACCTTACCTATTGAGGCAGGGCCCCTCACTTGAACCCAGAGCTCTAACATTCGGCTAGTCTAGCAAGCCATCTTGCTCCTGAGATCTCTTGTCTTCACTCCTAAGTGCTGGGACATGGGGCTGCCATGGCCACCCAACGTTTACATGGATTCTAGGGGTTTAAACCCAGGTCCTCAAGCTTAACACTTTACCAACTGAGCCATGGCCCCGGCCCTATTTTCTATCTTTACCTTTTACTAAAACTAATTGTTTTCCAGCTCTAGACAGTCTTACCATCCACTTCTTAGGTTGATCCATAGGAGAAACTGCCTTTTAGTGTGTAATAATGTTAACAATTTCAACCAGAACACCCACGATCTGGGTGAAGTTCTTTTTCTCTCATCTCAGCTCAACTCTCACAAGGAGCCCATGGCAAGAGCTGATCAATTCTATTTCTCAGCAGGTCTTGCATCCATCTACTTCCATGGCCCACGCTAAACTGTCCACCCCACAGTGAACCAGCGTATTCTCTTCAAAACACAAAGTGCATCATCCCCTTTCCATACTAAAAATCATCCAAATGGCTTCCCACTGTCCTTTATAAATATTTTATTATTTAATTAAGAGAGAAAGAAAGGCAGATAGAGAATGGGGGTGCCAGGGCCTCTAGCCACTACAAATGAACTCTAGACACACGTGCCTCTTTGTGCATCTGGCTTTATGTGGGTACTGGGAAATATAACCGGGGTCCTTAGGCTTTGCAGGCAAGTGCCTTAACTGCTGAGCCATCTCTCCAGCACCCCTCCTCCACTGTCCTTTAACAGAGAGCAGACACCCCAAGAGGGCCCTCAGAGCCTGCAAGCTCCTGCCCTGAGGACTGCTTCCACTCCATCTCACTCTATTTTCTAGTAACTGTGGCTTTGTTTTATGTTGTGAAACATGTCTTTTTCCAGACCCCGGCCTTTGCGCATACTGGTTCATCTGCCTGGCCCCTCCTCCCTCATGACTACCTGACTTCTGTCACCCAGTCATCTCACTCCCTTTGTGCCTCACCACAGATGTCTCTAAGATCTCCTCCGACACACAGTGTACTCCCAGGCCACATAGACTGAATGTCATAATTCTAATTACTTGTTCAATGACCTTCCTGGTTAAGCTCCAAGGGAGAAGGGCCCCGGCCATCTTACTGATCCCACATCACCCCTGAGGCCAGGGCCTCGCACCTGAGGGCACTCGTCAAATTGTATTGAAGACATGGATCACTCAAAAGTAATAAGGCTGCGATTCACAGGTCAAAGTTGTCTCTCTGTCCAATGTCTTGGTTTTAATATGTTTTTACTGATTTTTCTATTGAGAATATTCTCTCTCTCTCTCTCTCTCTCTCTCTCTCTCTCTCTCTCTCTCTCTCTCTCTCTCTCTCTCTTATGCTGGAGATTGAACTCGGGGATTCAGGCATGTTCAGCAAACACTCTACTACTGAGCTATAGCTCCAGCCTATATTATGAATTTAAAAAACTGAACAAAAATATGCAATTTAGGGCCAGAGAGAATGCTCAGTGGTTAAGGCACTTGCCTCTAGTGCCTAAGGCCCTGGGTTCAATTCCCCAGTACCCACATAAACCAGACACACAAGGTGGTGGCCCTGGCATATTCTATCTCTCTTTCTCTCTCTCTCTCTCTCTCTCTCTCTCTCTCTGTATCTCTGCTTGAAAATGAATAAAATATTTTTAAAAACTTAAAAAATATGCAATTTAAAAATTCAAAACTGAAAGTCTAAACCAGAAATGCAGACCCTTTCTGACTTCTAGTTCAGCGTGGCTACATCTAGTAGTGGATATGGGTATATATAAGAGAATAAGCTAGTGGAAGCTACCATGTGCTCATGGAGAAAGCTGAGGCTCAGCTTTACAAGCTAGTAAATGGAGCCATATTCACAAAGAGCCTTATCTGAGCTTTCAATGCTCAGACCCTGCATCTTGAGGGAAGATACCTCTAGACTAGAGAGATCCATCAACCACGGAACCCAAGGGAGGCAGGGTTTTAGCTGTACAGCAAGCGTCTCTGACATATCTCGCTTCACTGCAGCAGATTTCCAAGAGCAAGTCTTTCCTGAGCCACGTCTTATTAAAAGCAGGCGTTCCTACCGGAAGGAAGAGTCTCTGGGCAGCACAGGGTTTGAATAATTTCTTCCACTCCTGAGGGTTTCCAACAGAAAATGTAATGGGGTAGAGTGTGTGCTCAAACTTCTTTGTATATGAGGCAGGCCACTGTCGTAACTGTAAAACATGGAAGGCAAGGGAAGCGTGGTTAGACAGCAAGACATATGGAAAACACCTGCGGGCCCCCTCTCTGCATGAGGCAATGGAAAATATTCGGGTTCTCACACAGAAAGTCTAGCTTCATCGCCACTCCTAATGGTCACTAAAGGAGAGAATTTCCCCCACTCTATTGCTAGGATTTAAAACAAATAACATTCGCTGTTGGCAGGGGAATTAGGAGACAGGCGCACACACATTGCCAGAGGGAGAATAGATTTGAATAAACTGTTAAGAAACTGGTTAACAACAAACCCGAGAGTCAGGTATGAGGCCCTGTACCATAGCCTTGTTAACAGTGACAAAACTTGGTAACAGTCTAGATGTCCAATTGTAAAGAATTGTCAAAATAAAAACTGATAGACCTATGTGATGCAATAATGTGTAGCCAGAGAAGACCTCTATATATTGACATGATGTGAGGAAAGGTTTCAGGAAAAGCAAAATGCATGAATGGCCTGGTGAGGTAGTGCATGCTTGTAATCCTAGCACTAGGGAGGCTAAGGTAGGATTGCAAGGTTGAAGCTAGCCTGGGTTACATGAGACCCTGTCTCCAAAAAAAATAATAATATGGTTGTATCTGGTGTGAAAACATGTGTGCATATGCATTTTATATGTAGAGAAAAATCTGGGTGGATAAGCATCCAATTATTAAAAGTGGGCACTTTATATATTAAATATTTCTATTCATTTATGTGTGAGAGAGGTAGAGAGACAGGGAGATAAAAAGAATGACCACAGACGTGCTAGGGCCTCTTACAGCTGCAAAAGAACTCCAGACACATGTGCCACATTGCGCATCTGGCTTTACATGGGAACTGGGTACTGGGGAATTGAACCTGGGCTGGTGGGGCTTTGCAAGCAAGCCCTTAACCACTTAGCCATCTCTCCAGCCCAAAAGTGAGCACTTCTAGAGGTAGTGGTGAATACTTTCATTTCTTAGGTTTATGTTGCTATTTTCCTCAGAATTTTTAAAACTTTCTTATTGATAGCTTCCATAATAATAGATATTAACCATGATAATTCCCTCCCCACCCACACTTTCCCCCCTCTCAAATCCATCCTCTCAGAATTTTCAAAGTAAATATATTTTCTTTGCTTATATTATTTTAAAACAAAATATGAGCGGGTCTTATTTTTACGGCAGTTTTATATTTACAGAAAAATTGATCAGAAGGTAGAAAGAGTTCCTGTCTAGCCTCTGATCTTCCTCATCCCACTTTGCCAGCTCACATTGGTGTGGTGTGTTTGTTACAACCGATGACCTAGGGTGCTGGTTTGAATGCGAATGTATGTTTCCCATAGCCTCAGGCATTTTTTGGTTAAGATTACATTCAGACTTTGACTTCAGCAGGCAGAGCCCTGCTAGAGGAGGTGTGTCACACAGCTCTACTAGGTATGTAGAGAGCCAACTTGCGCTCTGACTGTTTGTGGGCTCTGCCTCTCTGCTGTGGACTGTGATAGAGAGCCAGCTTCTTCCACCATAATGGAGGATCCCCTGGAATGGGCAAGCCTGGAATAAACCATTTCTCCCATAAATTGTTCTTGGTCAGTGATTTATCCCAGCAATGAATAGGTAACTACAACAACCAGTATTGATACATTATTATTAAATAAAGTGTATGGTACATTAGGGTTCACTCTGCATGTTACAGATTCTATAGGTTTGAATAAATGTATCATGTCATGTTTCCATAGTTATTACACAGGATAGCTTCACCACTCCTTCGCTCTACCAGGTCAGCCTTTATTTTCTTCTTCCCATTGAACTCTTAGCAATCATTGATCTTTTTGTTACTGAGGTGGTTTGAATGTAAAATATCTCCATATTCTCTTGTGTTTGTGATTAAAGCTCACATATAATCTCCAGTTGATGGAGCTTTTGGGAGGTAGAGCCTTGCTGGAGGAGACTTGTCACTGAGGGAGGGCCTTGGGATTTTCAAGTGCAGCTGAGCTTGCCAGAGGTAAGCTCTCTTTTTTCCTGCCTGTTGATGAGAAGATGTGATGCCTAGTTGTCTGCTTGTGACATGTTTTTCCCACCATTATGAAACTTCCCCTCGAAACTATAAGCTGGATAGAAACCATTTCTTTCCATAAGCTGCTTCCAGTGTTTGCTTTGTCTCAGCGATATGAAGGTAACTGCAACAGTTACCTCTTGGATTACCTTTCCCAGAATGTCCTACCATTAGACTCAGACAGCACATCACTTTTTCATGCCAGATTCTTTCACTTAGCATTGTGAATTTAAGCCTTTTGGTGGCTTCATAGCTCATTTATTTTTTAAAGACTTTGAGCCATTTTTGTTTGTATTGATGAATAATTTCAAATTAACAAGTCATTAGCAATTTAGTAGTTTGAGAATTAGAATAGTACAGTGGACCCTTCAGTTATCCATAATATGACTTTCCATGATTTCAATTACCTATAGTTAATCACAGTTCTAAGATGTTAAATGGAAAATTCTAGAAATAGTTTATAAGAGAGAGAGAGAGAGAGAGAGAGAGAGAGAGAGAATGGGTATACCATAGCCTGATGCCACTGCAAACCAACTCCAGACGCATGCACTGCTATGTGCATCTGGCTTTGTGTGGGTATCGGGGAATTGAACCCTGGGGCCAGGAGGCTTTGCACACAAGTACCTTTAACCAATGAGCGATCACTGCAGCCCTATAAGTCTTAAATAACTTATTTTAGCATATTGTAACTTCTCAATTGCTCATCTATTTTTATCACTCACTTCTTATTTCATAGTATGTGTTTACCACTGGGTGTTTCTCTATTTACCCAGTGAAGGATATTTAAATTTGCTGTCAATTAGGGGGAATTATGAACAAAGTTGCCAGAAAGTCCTGTGTCAGTTTTATGAACATAAGCTTTCAACTCCCTTGGTTATATACTTAGAATTACAATTGCTGTGTCAAAAGGTAAGCTTACAGGCAAATATTTAAGACTGACTATTTAAACTGTCAAACTGTCTTGCCAAGTGGCTCTACCCTTTTGTATGCTCATAAGCATTGTGTGGAAGTTCCTGTTGCCCCACTGTGTCACCAGCGTTTAGTGTTAACCAGGGTTCTAGATCTTAGCTGTTCTAATAGGTGTATAGTAGGGTCTCCTTGTTGTAAGCTGCAACATATGACACAGAGCATCTAACATCCTTTTTAAATATCTTTTTGCAAGCAGAGAGAGATAGAGAAAAGAGAGAAAATGGGTGTGCCATAGTCTTAGTCACTGCAAATGAACTCCAGATGCATTAGCTATTTTGCACATCTGGCTTTACATGGGAGCTGGAGAATCAAACCCAGGTTGTTAGGCTTTGCAGGCAAGCACCTTAACTGCTGAGCCATCTTTCTAACCCATCTAGCATCTTTCATACGCTCGTCTGACATCTGTGTAGTTTTTAATTTTTTGAGCTAATACCTTTCAATTCACTGGCACCACAATTCTACTTCTAAATGTTTTCCAAGGAAAAAAATTCCAAAAGTGCACTTATTTATTCCAAGATTGTTTATTATAGTGTAGTTTGTATCAGTGAAACCCTGCGAACAATCTACACAAGACACTGATCAGACAGGTTAAGGAGTCTGTCTATGCGACAGTACAGTATGGTCATGAATACTGGGCTAGAGCAAGACCCTACCTCGAAAAAAAAACAAAACAAAACAAAACAAAACAAAAAAACCGAGCAAGCAAGTAAGCAAATAAAGAAAAAATAAAATAAAAACAGTCCCTTGGGGCTTATTATTATTATTGTTGTTTTTAAAGATATTTATTTTTAAGCAGGGGGAAACAAAGAGACAGAAGAAAGAATGGCCATGCCAGGGCCTCCATCTGCTGCAAACAAACTCTAGATGCGTAGGTGTGCTTCTGGCTTTACATGGGTAGTGGGGAATCAAACCTGGGTCCTTAGACTTTGCAGGCAAGTGCCTTAATGCTGTGCAATCTCTTCAGCCCCTTTATTATTTTTTTTCCTTTAAAGAAGACAGCTTCTCACCCTTTGGAGTTACTTATGTTTCGAGCAGTGAAAGAGCAGAGGAGCTGGAGGTCAGGAAAGGATGTGATGAAAGGCTATCCAGCAGCTCAGAAGCCCACAGCTCAGGAGGAACAACACTTAGCGCCTCTATTCCAGTCGTGCTTGAGCTTGTGCTGTGGCCTACCACAAGCCAGGGTAGTGAGCACATCCAAGCACAGCCGGGCCCCCGGCCCCGGGTCCTGCCGCCCCTGCTGCTGCCTCCAGCTAAAGCAGTCCTGGCCCAGTCCCTCCCTCCCAACCCCACGCAGCCTCCCCCACCCCCACAGCATCAGAACGATTACTTGTGCCTTGCTGTTTCCTGACTCGGAGCTGTGACAGCAGCTCACATCTGCTGGACCCAAACCAAAACCTTGATCCTGAGCTGTCAGAAGATGCTCGGAAATCAACCAGCTGGCATTTTCTTCTGCTGCTGTTGTGTGAACTTTTCCTTGAGAGACAAACAAACATCTCTCCATCCTAGACAGAGCACCCACTAGAGACCAATGAAACAATTCCACCCAAGTCTAGTTTAATTAGGGTTACTTAAGGGAGCATGGGACACTTACAAACTAAACCACCAAAGAGAACACCTCTTTCCCAGTGACCAGGAACTGCCTAAAAATTCTCAGGGTGATGGGGGACCTTGTGAGTTCTCTCCATGACAGAATGGAATGGGCTCAATCTTGGGCAGTTAATTCATGTGGGTAGTTCACAACTGTTGAGACTTCAAGAGAGCAATGGCTCTGTCATGCCCAGAAAGGAGCATTCTACATCTGTATTCACATACAACAAAAGTAAATAAGACTTTTTAAAATATTAGCATGTACCATGTAGACAATAAATATATTAGACTTAATGCAATTTTAAAAAATGTCCAAGGACTGGAGAAATGGCTCAGTGGTTATGGTGCTTGCCTGCAAAACCTAATGGCCTGGGTTCAATTCCCCAGTACCTACATAAAGCCAGATTCAGATTCATAAGGTGGCACATGTGTATGGAGTTTATTTGCAGTGGCTAGAGGTCCTGGCACACCTATTCTCTCTGTGTCTGCCTCTCTCTCTATATCTCTCTCAAATCAATGAATAAATAAATAGAATCTTAAAAAATGCCTAAACATAGATCTTATCCATACTTAGCCCTCAGAAAGATAATGACGGATGGTAGCATTTTGTTTTAATTTTATGTAAAAAATAAGAGGTATATCCAGACATGATGGTAACACCTTTAATCCCAGAACTCGGGATTCAGGAGTAGGAGAATTGGGTGAGTTCGAGGCCACTCTGAGACTACATAGTGAATTCCAGGTCAGCCTGAGCTAGAGTGAGACTCTACCTCGAAAAACAAAAAAACAAACAAAAATAAGTGGTGCTGAGTGTTTCAGAAGTTATCGTCGGACTGTCTGGATATGCCCACAATGCCTCAGTGTTGGATGAGATCAGTGGAAAGGTTAACATTGCCAGCCCTCCCTCCTCAGCAGGTACCACCTGTTTTAGCTCTAGTTCTCCAGGATCGTCAAGGTGACCAACAAATAGGAGATGTTCCAGAGCATCTTTGCAGAAGGAAAGAGGAAGTACACTATCTGATTTGGTCTCACTTACCTTAGTAAGTTAGAGAGAGGATCACTTGCCCAGGAACATGGATGACAAAATTGAAGCCAACAGAAGCTCTGTGATTTGAAAATGGCCTTGGATTTAATTTTTATTTTTGAAAAATGAAAAAATTTATTGATTTTCAAGCAGAGATTGAGAGAAAAGAGACAGAGAGAATGGCACATTAGGGCCTTCAGCTGCTGCAAATGAACTCCAGATGCATACACCACTTTGTGCATCTGACTTTACGTGGGTATTGGGGAATTGAACCTGAGTTGTTAGGCTTTGCAGGCAAGCACCTTACCAGTTGAGCCATCTCTGCAGCCCCTAAAAATATTTTTATTCATTTATTTGTGAGAAAGAGAGAGGGAGAGGAGCATGGCCATGCCAGGGCCTCTTGCTACTGCAAGCAAACTCCAGATTGTGCATTTGGCTTTATGTTGGTACTGGGGAACTGAACCCAGGCTGACAGGCTTTGTAAGCAACCACCTTTAACTGCTGAACCATGTCCCCAGCCCAGGTCTTGGGATTACATGTAAACCGTCACAATAATCCTTGCACAGAAAAGGAAGTGGCAGAACTACATGACCTACCTAGCTTTCAATCTGTGTTACTCAGCTTTACCGACTGCAACAAAGCATTGGAAGTGATCAATTTAAAAAGAGGAAAGGTTTACTTTTATTCACTGTATCAGCCCTGGTTGGTTGGTCCTGTTGCTTTGGGATATATCATGGTGGGTGTGTGTATAGAGGATTCTCATTCACCTCATGGTAGAGAAGTGAACGAAGGAGACAGAAGGAGCCAGGATCCCCACAAACCCTTCAGAGGTACAGCCACAAGGATTCAAGCCACCCTGCAATGCCCTACCTCCTAAAGGGCCCACCACCTCCCAGGAATCTGAGAGCCTAGTAGTTCTGGTACCATGCTTAATTCCATGGAGGTTTCAGCCACTAAACAGGATCTGCATGCAGTGAGCATACCAACCACTAAGTATTTCTGAGTCCGTTTTCTCAGTCTGCAAAGTGGAGATGCTGTAGCTTGAGTTTGTCCCTCAACAGTTGCGTTGGGAGTTTGGTCCCCAGTGTGGTAATGTTTCAAGGTGAAGCATTCATGGGAGTTCCTCAGGTCACTAGGGCATGCCTTCAAAAGGGATTGTGGCAGTTCTCAGGGGACTCCTGAGTTAGTTCTTGAAAATGGGTTGTAACAATCAAGCCTGGATACGCCCTGGCTTCCCTTTGGCTTCCTGTCTGGCAATGTGCTCTCCTCCCAGGATGGACACCAGATCTACCCCACTTCATCTGCATAAGGTACTCACAAGAGCTAAGATGATACTGGCACCATGAACTTGAACCTCCAGAGCTGTGAGTTGAATGAACCTAGCCTTGGGCGTTTCATTATAGAAACCCAAAACTGAGTTAAGACAGGTGATGTGATGTTTACCTTCTGTAAAGGAATGTTATGATGGTGAGAGGAGATGAAATTATGAATAAGATGACATCATAATTGCATGCCTTATAATATCACTACCATCTCCTTATACCACAGCAGCCAACTACGAGTGTTTCAACATTTTCATTCCCTCTTTCTCTGACTCAGGTGTTTTACAAGGCATTCCTCCATGCAACTCCAAAGTCTAAGGCTAATGGTTCCTGGCTTTTCTTGATGAAGATGTCAAGGTGACTTTGTCCTTAGGAAACATAACATGCTTCCTAGTTTTTTGTTATTAGCTTTTCTCTGCCAAACATGTTGTTTTTGGCATTTCTCATTAGCTCTGCTAGCCTGGTGACGGGACAGAACATTGTCAACTCCAGTCAGTAGGAACAAAACAAAGCAGGCTCTCTCTCTGCCAGAATTCAAGAACTTGCTGCAAGAGAAAACTTCCAAGGAAAACAGTGCTTGACTTGCCAAGGTCATGTATGAAACTCGTCCACAGGGGGAACAGGCCTCTCCAAAGCTTTTCATGTATACTGGTCAAAACTCTGAATGGAAACAGACAAGGAAATGCATAACCAAATACTACACAGGCACTAAAAAGGAAGGTGATGGTGTGGGAATCCTGTCTGGGCACAATGTAAAACATACGGTTTCAAGTGCAGAAAATTCCACAAGGACATGAACAGTCCTGATTGTGTAAAAAGAATACAATTTAATCTGGGCACACAAATGTATGCATGTGATCTAAATGTATAAATATATGTGATATGTATTTGCACATAAGCCCATCTGGATGAAGTAAAAAACATGGACGAACCACTCAAAATTGTTAGCTCTGGATGGAAGACAATAAGGACTTCCTTTTCCATTGGCATGAATGTGTGTATGAATGCAGGAGCATGCATGCCATGGTTCATTTGTGTATGAATGAGGGAGCATGCATGCCATGGTGCATGTGTGTATGAATGAGGGAGCATGCATGCCGTGATGCATGTGTGTATGAATGAGGGAACATGCACGCCATGATGCATGTGTGTATGAATGAGGGAGCATGCATGCCATGGTGCAGGTGTGTATTAATGAGGGAGCATGCATGCCATGGTGCAGGTGTGTATGAATGAGGAAGCATGCACGCAATGTGCATGGGTACAAGTGAGAGGCAACTTCCAGGTGCTGGTTCTCACCATCGACCTTATTTGAGGCAGGGTCACTCTTTGTTTGCAATTCCATTTGCCAGGCTGGCTGGTCCCCACGCTTCCAGGATATTCTCCTGTCTCTGCCTCCCACCTTGCTATAGGCATGCCTGCATTACAGAGCCTGCCATAGCTTCTGGCTTTTGCTTGGGGTCTGGGGATACAAATTCAGGTACTCATGCTTACATAGCAGGCACTTCATCCAATGAGCCATCTCCCTAAACCCTACCTTTGGACGCATCACATATATTTCAATGGACATGTCATGTGCTGCCTAAATCCTACTCGAAAGCACATTAAAACAAGCTCTCAGCTCTCAAGAATATGGGCAATGTTAATAACCCAACAAGGGTAGAGCTGAGTCACATGCTGCAATGCTCACAGCACCTCTGTGAAGATGTGTGAGTACTCCTGTACTATGCATAAGAAAAGGAAGGCTCAGGGCCATGGGTTCAAGGTCACACAACTTAGCACGCAACCAACTAACTGCGCTTGTGAACTAGATATGCAGGCCTTGCAAAGCACCCCAATTTCTCCAGTTCACCTTTTTATCAAACTCGGGCTTCAGAGAGTCTTCTGTGAAGATGTGGAAGCGGATCTTCCTGCGGCTGAACAGTATGGCTGACTTGAGCATGACCAGCGTCTCCTCCAGCCGATCGCCACAGGCCACCACAGCCAGGTGGATCCAGAGCTCGGGTGGCATCACAGTGTGGAGGCTCCGGGACTCTCCAGGCCTTCTAGGAAAAAGGGAACAAAGTTAAAGCTAGAACTAAACTAAACAAAAAACAACAACACACTGAAGGGTTGGATTATTTCAAAACACGAACAAGCACAATCTGTTATGTTTTATAAAGTGATAAGCATTTTGACAATTCTTCCTGTTGGTAAAAAAATACCATTTATTCCCATATTTATCCTGGCAAAGGCACGATGAGTCACTCTTTGGAAGGCTCTAGGTGTCTGGAACTTTTTCTGCCAGCACTCAGCTGTCTGATGCCTGCTGGCTGCCTACTGGTCCATGTTTGGAAATAGTATTACTAAACTCCAACAGCTGACATGGGGCCTTGGGCTCCCACTTGCACAGGCCATGGAAATTAGATTTGATGCAACTTGAACACAGGGAGGGTGGGTTGTGTCTTTCCCATGTGAAACGGGCAACATGATATCCCCGTCATCTGGATGTTTTTAGGTTGCGGTGGAATGCATGACTGCTAGACCAAAGGAAAGCCATGCGTGCTCCGGAGGTGAGCGGAGAAAACAACACATGTGCCCCACCCCCACTGCATCTTGGGAGAGTCTTGAAGAAACAGGTGTTAATCCAAACTGTCTCGCCAAAGACGGGCAAGGTGGTGGGTAGGGAATTCGGCTCCCAGTGAGAAAGTCCTCTTAAGGAGAGACAGCCAGGCAGGCGAGAAGGCAGGCAGGCTACCCTGCAAATGATCAAGGTATCAACAGCTAGAAGGGGCAGAGGGTCCATCCACGAGTCCAGGAATCACCCTCTAGCTATTTCCTCGTAATGAGAGATCGGGCTGGGCCAAGGAGATGTGGCCAAGCCTCAAAAGCACCACTGAGAAACATTTGCAGGCAAGCTGGAAGAAGTTGGCCTGGAAAAGGTGCCCTGAGACAAATGAAACTAATTTAGTTGCACAAAAGATTTGGAGAGCAGGGGAACTTGGATGTCAAACGCTCCCTTCCTTCCAAAAACCTTTGAGTTCAATCCACACACTGACTGCTCCGTTATTCGCTGCTCGGTTGAATAATGGCTGTCTCGTTCCAGATTTCTTTCACCGGAGGAAAGTTGAAGATGTGGGTGGAGTTCTGTGGACTGCTTCCAAATTTGATTACTTAAGAACATGCTTGGGAGAAAGAAGCCCCAGGCTCGGCCAAGGCCAGAGACAATCAGTTCCTGGGTTTCACTGACTGCAGGGATCACAGGGTTCAGAACACAGGCTTTTGGAAACTGTCCACTTCTCTTCCATCCTCATTCTCTTCAGATGTGGCCACTGTCTTCCCCTTGTCCATCACTGTGACAGCTTCCTGGGTGATCCATCGGCCTTCAGCCTTACCTTTAACCCCATCCTAGGTGCTGTCCTTACTGGTGCCAGAAGAATGAGTTTTCAAAATGCAAATTGTGTTATTCTCATGGTTAGAGTCATGCAAGGGCTTGTCACTACCTTCAAGATCAAGTCCAGGGGCTGATGGACGGCTCAGTTGGTAAAGCTTTTGCCACAGAGCGTGAGCACCTGAGTTTGGATCCCCAGCACCCACATAAAGGACCAGTAGCCCATCTGTAATGCCAGCACTAGAGACAGGAGAACCCCGGTAAAGTTGGCTGCTAAACTGGCCAAATTGGCAAGCTCTGGGTTCAAGTGAGAGACCCTGTAGCAATACATAAGGTGGAGTGTGATTAAGGAAGATACCCGACTGGTCCACATCTGCCCCTACCCCACAAACATGCATACACACATGTGCACACCACACACATGTGCGCATGCACACACAAAGCTCAAGTCCAAACTGCTGATTGTGGCTCCTAACTACATCTCCTACACAAGTCCCCAACACTCCCCATTACACAGTCCCACTTCCGGTCTCTGATATGGTTCTCGGACACATGCTCATTCATTCACTCACTCATTCATTCATTCATTCATTTGTTTGCCCGTTCATTCTCACTCTTTCTGAAATGCTCTTCTCTTCCTTCTGTTCCTAACTTCAGCCTATTAACACATTTTTCATAAATGCTTGTTATGTGTGAAGCACCATTTTAGAAAGATAACGAACTAAACAAAGATGCAGAAGTTATGTTCTACAGAGGACAAGGAAAACAGAAATAAGTCAAAGGGGCCTTAGAGAAAACAGTCAGAGAGTGAAAGGGGCTGTGTTGCAATTACCTTCTTGTTGCTGGTACAAAATACCCAACCAAAAACAGGTGATGGGAAGAAAGTTTTTTATTTTAGCTTGCGGTCTCAAGGGGAAGCTTTATGATGGCAGGGGACAACATGACATGAGCCAAGGCTGAATTTCACCTCCTTGCCACAAAAGATGGAAATAGCAGTCAGCCAAATTCTAGTGAGGAGCTGACTATAGCACCCATAACCCCACCCCCAATGACATACCTCCTCCAGCAGGGCTCCACTTCCCAAACTGCCACCAGCTGGGAACCAAGCATTCAAAACCCAGGAGTTTATGGAGGACACCTCATTCAAACCACCACAGGTTGTCAGGGGACAGAGAGAGAGCAGGATTGGGCTCAAGGCGTGGTGGGCGACTGGAGTAGGACTGCACAGTGCTTGAGTCCCTGAGAAGGAGAAATCCTGTAGTGACTTCAGGAGGTGAGGTAGTGTGCCTTGAAGCTCAGTGAGCATAGAAACCATGACGACCCCGCCTATGGGACTCACATGCCTGGTTTCTTCCCAAGATTCATGGTGGCCTATTACACTCACTGCTAAAACTAACCTTGGGGCTGGAGAGATAATTTAGTCAGTAAAGTGTTGGCCTAACAAACATAAGGACTCTTGTTTGATCCCCAGAACCCATGTAAACCATGCTAGGCACAGTGCCTGGCACACTGGTGTGGACCTGAGCTGGCTGCAGCTGCTCTAACATAATTTGTGAGTTCCAAGCCAATAAGAAAAAAGAGGTGGGTGGTATACTTGATGAACAATACCCAAGATTGTCTTCTGGCCTCCACATGCACACCCACACACATGCATGGACACCTGTATGCACTTGTAAGCTCACATGCATATATCATGCACACCACATACACAGGCAAAATAAAAAAAAATCAACCCTCAATTACTCTCAGTTAGTTGGCTTATGTGGATGGGAGGGAAAGCTATACATTAAAGATAATGCTAAGATGACAGTTGAAAAAAATATTGTCGGGCTGAAGAGGTGGCTCAGTGGTTAAGACACTTGCCTAAAAAGCCTAACAACCTGGGTTCAATTCCCCAGTACCTCTGTAAAGCCAGATGCACAAAGTGGTGCATACATCTGGCACTCATTTGCAGCGACTAGAGGCCCTGGTATGCCCATTCTCTCTCTCTCTCTCTCTCTCTCTCTCTCTCTCTCTCTCTCTCTCTCTCTCTCTCTCTCTCTCGTAAATAAATAAATAAATAAATTGAAAAATAATTTTCAAGGCAATTGAGAAAGGTGCTACAAAATACTCAATGTGAACATTTGGTTAAAATTTTGCCCAATATTTGGGAACACAAGTGTGTTCCAAGGTAAGAGCAATTGGGGCTGGGATGTAGCCCAGTAGCAGAGCCTCAATGCAAGAGGCTCTCGGCTCTGTCCTCAGTAGGACAAAAACAAAAGGAAGGCAGTAATAATAAATCCAATCACTCAGCACCTTCCCATGCCCCAAACACAGCTTTATAAGCTGACCTTCTGCATAAAGAGCATGTTTGAGCTTCAGTCATCTGGGAAATGCAGATTCAAACAGTAAAGAAATTTAAGTTTGGGCTCAGGAAAGCTGGGGAAATGGCTCAGGGGTTAAGAGTGCTTGCCTTGCAGCCACGAGGGCCTGGAAGAGCCTGATTTTCCCTGAGTTCAATTTCCCAGCACCCACATAAACAGCTGGGTGTGGTGACTCATACCTCTAACTCCAGTCCGGTGGGGAGGGGAGGAAGGAAGAAGGGAGGAAGAGAAAGCCAGCACACTTGCGACACAACAGGCCATCCCTCTCCCCTTCCAGTCATTTGGTCCTCAAGGGCCGGGCAAGGCAGAATTTCCTGGTGTCTGGTGACAGGTACTGAAAAGGGAGAAAAATTGAAGTCTGTCCTGGTGCCAAGTCCAGGGTCCGTGGCTGGGATTTAATGATACCTCTGCTCGGGCTCTGGGCAATCCCTGTTGGGGGTGTACACGCAGCTGAAGGGGCTGAGATGGCATGTCTACCAACAGCACACTCAGCACCTCTCAAATGTTACCAAGATTCTACTAGGATCTGGGGTGCCCAGTGTGGAAGCTGGGCTTCTTAACCCCTCCAATCCCTGGCTTTGAGCACAGAAGAGGTGTTAGCTGTCTTATGCCTGTGTTTTATAAAAGGCAATGGAAGTGGACAATATTTGCTTGTGTGTGTGGTATATGTGCAAACAAACATGCCCATGTGCTTGCCTGAGGCGGGTATGCTTGCCTATGGTGGCTGGGGAGGGACATTGGGTGTCCACTCCCTTGCTCTTCGGCCTGCTGTTCTTATTTATTTTAGCTGGAGTCTCTTACTGATCCTGGAACTTGTCATCCAGGCCCACTCCCCCCCCCCCCTTGGCGATTCTCAGGCCTCTGTACCTCTACAGGATTGGGGTTACAGGAGCCCGTGGCCATACCCAGCCTTTATGTGGGTCCTGAGGATTGCAGTCCAGTGGTCTCTTCAGGCCCTCATGCTTGTATGAGAACTGCTCTTAACCACTGAGCCATCTCCCCAGCCCTTGTTTTTTGTTTCAGACAGTGTCTGGATACAAGGTGCAGCCTAGACTTGAACTCATGACCCACGAGTCTCAGTCTCCCAAGGGCTGGATTGGCAGAATTATCACCACATTCAGGTGTACATGACTGGTAAAGGAAGGATTTAATGAAAACCACCTCAGCCTATACAGTGGTAGAGCCTGACTGGGAACCAACTTGGCTAAGTGGGAGCGGTGCCAAGAGATGGCAGGTCAATCCAGGGGTGTTCCCTGTATCCAGAGACACTTGACCCTAACCTTGAACCATCCCTTAGGCTTAAACCACTTGGAAACCAATTTATAGTCTACCAGCCCAGAAAGAGTCCTAACAGCACTGAAAAATAAGTCTGTAATCTTTGACTGGTTCCATCTGTCTTCTCACCTGGCTCCTCCTTTGAAAGCCTCCCTGGATCCCCTCCTTGTTGCTCCTGATGAGCACACTGACCCCTGTCCTCATCACTCCTCCAGTGGTAAAGCTGGAAGAATGGTGGAGGGCCTGACACACTCACCTGACACACATCTGACACACACTCACCTGACACTCACTCACCTGACACACACTCACCTGACACTCACTCACCTGACACTCACCTGATACTCACCTGACACACACTCACCTGACACTCACCTGACACACACTCACCTGACACTCACTCACCTGACATATACACACAATGCCATGAGGCTTGGGGAGGCCCTGCAGCTGCTTACCAACACACATGGATCAAACACTATCTAGTTCAGACCCTGCCAGGCTGGATGCTCTAGCTGAGGCTTCACTTCTGCTCCGAGCCCCCAGGAACACCGTCCCTACCTCAAGTTTCTCAGCGTTCCCTTCACCTCTTATCTTAATGAAGAACAGCCTCCTTGGACAGAGTCCACCTCTCTGTCAGGCCTCTCTGACCCAGGGGCAGCTGTCCTCCTGGCTCATGCCATCCCAGATGTGTCGTCCTGAGATAAGGCACCAGAAGTTCTACCTTCTCCCTCTGATCGCCATCAACTTCTTGGTTATTCTCACCCCGCCAGCACCTGCCATCCTTCTTGGGATTTCAACTCCACATGATGGGAACACTGGCCTCCTGGCCCTCCACTCTGGGACCTCAACACCCACCGCCTTTACCTTCTCACTGGGACACCCCCACAGTGCTGGCACATCCTGACCCTTCGACAAGCTGTGTCCTTTACACCTGGAATATTCCTTTGCTGCTCTTGTCATGGTAGCCTTCTTCATGGACACAAAGCCAGAAGGAAAAGACTGTATTTTCATTTTTAATAATTTTTATTTATTTATTTGCAAGTAGAGAGAGACAGGGAGAAGGGAGACAGATATATCGAGAGAATGGGTGACCCAGGGCCTCTAACCATTCCAAATCAGCTCTAGACACATGTGCCTCTTTGTGCATCTGGCTTTACATGGGTCCTGGGGAATCCAACCCAGGCCGTGAGGCTTTGCAGGCAAGCACCTTAACTGCTGAGCCATCTCCTCAGGCCTTTTTTATATTCTATTGTGACTCTTCTTTGCTTCCTTCCCAGAGCTTAGCTCAGCTGATTAACGGCTGCAAGTTTTTATTGTAATTCGCACCAAGTGTTCAACATTAGATACAAGTTATAGGAAACAGTAGAAACAAGAAATTCTGTCTTTAAAGAAACACTAAAGTTTAAAAATGCACATTTTAAATTAAAAATCATAAAGCATTATATATTACAAATACCCACACGGGTAAATGAAAATTTCTTGTCACATAAACTTTTTTGATCTTTGTGTGCTGCAACCTGGTCTTTAAGTCAATTAAATACATATTTTTTATAGTGGCATAATATCACACAGATGGTCTTTAAATGTAACCTTCTAATTCTTTCATTTTTCATGTTCCTTTTTCAGTCTTTATAATCATCATTTTATTGGCTGTATATTGTTTCATCCAACTAAAACACAATTACTTATTGTTTTCCTTTTGTTGGTTCTTTGCAATTCTTTTTTTTCTCTTTCTTTCTTTCTTTCTTTCTTTCTTTCTTTCTTTCTTTTTTTTTTTTGGTTTTTCGAGGTAGGGTCTCGCTCTAGTCCAGGCTGACCTGGAATTCACTATGTAATCTCAGGGTGGCCTTGAACTCATAGGAATCCTCCTACATCTGCCTCCCGAGTGCTGGGATTAAAGGCATGCACCACCACGCCTGGCTACAATTCTTGATATTAAAAAAATGGTGCAATTAAAAATCTGTGAGCCAAAAAAAAAAAAAAATCTGTGAGCCAACAGTTTCTTTCCTTCTTTTGCATTATTTCCTTAGACTACATTTCTAGAAATGGAATTACTGGGTTAATGCTTACAGTCTCCCTAAGAAAGTAGCATTTTTGATAGTTTCTTGGATTTATTCAAATATTTTTGAGGAAAACATCAGGTCAAGAGGAAAAAATTAAAAGCATAACAACCACCACCCAGCCACTTTGTGCTGTGCACGATGGAATCACAGAGCCGGAGACTAAACATGACGAAAGGGGCTTCTGTAAAGCACTGCTCTTCCCACCGCCCCAGGTAACCCTGAGTCACAGCGACACCGAAGGTACTTCATTCTCAGTTGGTTTCCAACAACGTCAATGACAGAAGATTCCGACTGGTGCTAAAGTGTCTGGAATCCCGCTGCCTAATTCCTCCTTTAAGGCAAAAAGAAGCCATGAAGGCAAAAACCTCAGCCAGGAAGGGTTCCAAGCCAGAAATGAAGAACACTGCTTGGGTTTCTTGGTGTTTCGTTTCCAGTAATCGTCTATTTCTGCTGTCAACCATTTCTGGTCGGACAGAGTTTCTTTCTTTTTTAATTTATTAAGTAGAAACTTTGTATGAACAAGTCATGTGTTGGTACCACCATTTCCCTCCTCCCTGCCCCCATCCACTGAGAGCCCTCCTTGGTGGGATTGCTGGTGTGCACCATGGGGTCGAGGGCTGGGTTGTGAGTAGCAGTCAGTCACTGGGTGGTGGGCAATGCCTCTAGGTATTCCCCCCCACCCTCCATGGCTCTACAATCTTTCCACTCCCTCTCCTGCAAAGTTCCCTAAGTCTTGGTGGGTGAGTTTAAGTCAAATTAGTGTTGAGCTCCTAACAACTTCTGGAATTCTGCTTTGGAACATTTTGTGTAGCTTCAATGTCTGTCTCCATCGTCCTGGCGCAGGTTGTCAGGCTCACTGTGGGAGCAGCACTCTTGCTTACGTCACCACTCACCCACCTGGAGCACACTGGCCCCAAACACGCAGGTCCCCTCACCAAACATACTGCCATCTTCACCCCAGTGTTTCTTTTTTAAAAATGAGAAGGAGTCTGAGGCAGGGGGATCGCAAGTGTGAGGCCAGACTAGGCAACGAGCTCAGGTCAGCATCAGCCACAGAGATCCTTCCTGTTCTGAGACATGGACTGGGAATGCAGTCTTGAGCACCACACACAACCAAACGAATGAGGGGACTTAGGATATGGAGGTCGGAACCCTCAGGCACTGCCGCACTGCCGGTGGGATTATAAACTGGCACAGCCACTCTGGAAAGCTATTTGGCAGTTCCTGAGAATTCTAAATATAGATATACTATATGACTCAGCTGCTTTGACTTCACTCCTAGTTATGTACAGAATTGTAAACAGGTGCACACAAATTCTTGAACACCAATGTCCACGTCAGCATCACTCACAATGACCACGAAGTCCAACCTAAATGTCCTTCAACTGGTGAATGGCTCTATAAAACGGGGTGTATCACATACGGGCATCTTATCTGGCGATGAAAAGGAGTATCGACGTATGCTACCACATATGCTGACTGGGAAATGGTCAACTTGTGAGCCATATACAAACACAATGCCACAGATTTAATCATCCACACGTGTGGAAAGTCAAGAACAGGTGAAGCAATGGAGACAGAAAGGGTTGTGATGGGGGCTGGAGAGATGGCTCAGTGGTTAAGGCGCTTGCCTGCAAAGCCTAACGATCCAGGTTCAATTCCCCAGGACCCATGTAAAGCCAGATGCACAAAGTGGTGCATGCATCTTGAGTTCATTTGCTGTAGCAAGAGGCCCTGTACACCCATTTTCTCCCTCCCTCTCTCTCTGTCTCTCCTTGCAAATAAATTATATGAAAGTTTCACAATCATCAGGAAGTTGAAGGGGCAAATATGAGTGAATGCTTCAGGAGTGCAGGGTTTCCTTTTGGGGGAGGCTGTGAAAACATTCTGAAATTAAACAGTGGTAATACCTGCACAATTCTTTGAATAAACTAGAAATCATAGAACCAAATACTTGTACACAAGGTAGTAGGCTTAAATGGCAATATTGCTCTTAAGTAAACGTATACATGCACTTGGTAAAACACAGATTTTATTGGGGGAAAGTTTAATGTAGGCAATGGAAGTACAGCAATGGTCCTGGCCTGAGTCCCCCCACGTTCAAGTGAAAACCGATCCTCAGGTCACAAGAGGCTCCGAGGGAGCCCTGGCTCCCAGCTTGCTTCCCCGCATGCTGTCTCAGACAAGCGGCTCTTAATCGCTTCAAAGTCTCAAGCGTGTGACTTAATTAAACTTCAATTTCTGGAGTGTATAAATAATGAAAAACGGCATTTATGTGTAGTGCTGTTTACTCTGTGGCCTATTAGTGCAAAACACACTGAATTATTAAAGCAGGTAATTGGTTCTTCCTAGACCCTCTTCCCCGCTGCCTCCCATCACCTCCCTCATCAGAGCTTCCCCTCCGCTAACAAGCGGAATTAACTCAAGCAAGCCTGATGTGATCGGGTCAGCAGGGGAAGCCGCCCACCAAATCACACTTTCTAAAGACACAATCACAATCTGTACTGCCTGCCGGCAACTAGTCTTACTTGGGGAAGGAAATGCAATTTGAAGATAAATTTTAAGACGAATGTGTTCACCTTAGGGAAGAAGGGATTAATAGAGTCTCCCTCTCAGAGAATGTTTTGTGAAATGAGCACATTTAGCTTATCTGAATATGGAGGAAGAGTGGCAAGTGAAGATGTGGTGACCCCTTAAGACAGAGAGTCTGGGGCTGGAGAGATGGCTCAGCAGTTAAGGCACTTGCCTCCAGTGCCTAAGGCCCTGGGTTCAATTCCCCAGGACCCACATATGCCAGACCCACAAGGTGGTGGCCCTGGTGCTCCCCCTCTCTCTCCCCCCCTCTCTGCTTGAAAATGAATAAATAAAATATTTTTAAAAAAGACAGAGTCTGCCAGCAGGGAAGTATCTCCTCCCCAAATGTAGGCAATGATAGTCCCTTATGGAGGTCCTGTAGACCACAACTTGTAGGAAACATGAATCAACTGACTATATATAAATATATATATTCCCCCTTGAAGCTGGGATCAGACTTTTCACTTGGAACCCAGACATGACTCCAAGAACTTTGCTAACATTTCAATCACTTCTAATAACCCGTGGTTTGGAGGTAAATCAAGTCTCATTAATCTCTCAGGACACCAAAGCTGATGTTCACTATAAAGTCACAATAATAATGTGAATACTGTCCATGGAATGCCAAGGACCTGCCATGGAAGGGTTTAATAAAATTATTTGATAAACGTATTTCATGATTAACGGGACATTTGTAATTTGGCTCCTGGTATCTGAAACATGGCTGAGTTCCTAAACAAAGTCTAGATGTAATGCTGAGTAGGTGTTTGACGTCTAAAGTCAGTAACTATGGCTCTGTGTGTGTGTGTGTATGTGTGTGTGTGTGTGTGCTTTCAGACATCACTGCACACATACACATGCTACCTGATTAAAAGTCGTAGCACAAGGAGCTGAATCCAGGGAACCCAATGCAAGAGGCCATGCTTTCACCCTCCCTCTTTGGTGGTTTAACACAACAGAAATGTATCCTCTCGCGGTGCTGAAGACTCAGATCAAGATGTTAGTGGGCTATGATTCAGGGAAATTTGTGGAAGAGGGGGCGGAAAGAATGTAAGAGTCATGGGGGGAGAGTAATGCATAAAAGGGAATGTCATCATGGACTCAATGGCTATATCTAATAAATACTGAGCATATTCTTGTGTTAATATATATATAATTTTAAGCCAATAAAAATGATAAAAAATTATATTCAGGGGCCGCAGAGATGACTCAGCAGTTAAGGTGCTTGCCTGCAGAACCTAACAACCTGGGTTTGATTTCCCAGTACCCACGTAATGCCAGATGCACAAAGTGGCACATATATCTGGAGTTTATTTGCAGTGCCTGGAGGCCCTGGTGTGCCCATTCTCTTCGTCTCCTTTCTCTCGCCCTCCCTCCTTTGAAAATAAATAAATAAAAATATTTTAAAAATATTGGTGGGACCAAGCTTCTTCCAACAGGTGAAGGGAAGACTACCTTCCTTCCTCTTCCTACCTTCTGGGTCCCAGAAATTCTTGGAGGTCCTGGACTTATAGATGCATCACCCCCATCCCTGCCTTCTCATGTGGGTGCTTTTCCAAGTGTCTCTTTTGGTTTTGTTTCTTTTCAGTCATTCCTCCCTCCCTTCTCTTGTGTGTGTATGTGGGAGGGGCATGGAGAGGTACGCATGTATCATAGTGTGCATGTGGAGATCAGAAGACAACTTCAGGGTGTTGGTCCTCGCCTTTCACCTCATTTGAAACAGGGTATCTCTTGTTTTCCACTATGAGTGCCAGACTAGCAGGTCCCCAATTCTGTAGAATCTGCCTCCCATTGCTCTAGGTGTGCTGGGAATACAGACGCATGTGCACCACTTCTGGCTTTCTGTGCGTGCTGGGGATCTGAACTCCAGCCCTCAGGCTTGTGCAGCAAGCAGTGCTAACCACTGAGCAACCTCCCAGCCCCCACTCCTTCCTTTTGCCTTGGTTTTTTCCACCCTGGGTTTTATTCAGTAGGTAGTTACAGTAGTGTTCTTGAGCTGACTCACATATGGGGCTCATGGTGGCTCTTTGCAAAGCTCAGGTGCAAGCTAAGAAAGCGAGGCAGGTCAGGGGTCCTTTCTGCCTTCTCAGGCCTCTGTCTGAGTTCTCCTCAATGCTAGTCTCCCTGGCATGATTAGGAACATTATCAGAGAAAACCCTAAGGTAGGCTGACCTGGAATTCACTATGTAGTTTCAGGGTGGCCTTGAACTCACAGCGATCCTCTTACCTCTGCTGGGATTAAAGGTATGGGCTACCATACCAGGCTCCTTTGCTTTTTAATACTGTTACTTTGTAGCAGTTACCTTCTTATTGCTGGGACAAAACACCCAACCAGATGTAGGTGAAGGAAGGAAAATGTTTATTTCAGTATTGAAGGAAAGTTTCATCATGGTGAGGAAAGCATGACAGGAGCAGATAGCTGGTGTCACATCTCCACAACAGCAGGGAGGAAGAAGAGTGAGCCCTGAACACCCAGTAGGTTGGACTAATACCCTCAAGGTGTGACAACTCCTCCAGCAAGGCTCCACCTCCTGAAGGCTCACCAGCTTGGGATTAAGTATGAGGCTAAACTGCAAACACATAGGTTTGTGGGGGACATTTTACATTGAGACCACCATAGTCTTGCTATTTCATCCATGCTGTCCTCAGTCACCTGGGTGCTAGGACTACAGGCATGTGCCCACTTATGTGTGTTTGTACTTTCCTCTTCTTATAGGGACACTGGTGATCAGATTTGGGGCTCTCCCTAGGTTTACAGTAACTTCCCCTGGAGATCCTTTACTAACTGTGTTTTCCAGACCTTTCTAAATACCAGGCTCCCATTCTGCCATGGCTCCAGGTGGCAGAGGCTATGTTTCTGATCATATGTTATAGATGTGGCACACACAGGTGAGCTAGAAAGAACCCTCTGTGGGCAGCCTTCTGCTCACAGCCTTCTTGAGTGACTCTGTATGAGGCCCAATTCCCTCAGCACACTGTCATTGGTTGAGGGCATTTGCTTTTGTGTTTCTTTTTTCTACTCCCCACATCTTTTTTTGTTTGTTTGTTTTTGGTTTTGGTTTTTCGAGGTAGGGTCTCGCTCTAGTCCAGGCTAACTTGGAAGTCACTATGTAGTCTCAGGGTGGCCTTGAACTCACGGCAATCCTCCTACTTCTGCCTCCTGAGTGCTGGGATTAAAGGCGTGCACCACCACACCCGGCTACTCCCCACATCTTTGAGGGTTTCTAACTAATTCTCATTCCATTTTACCCCTATGATTGTTTCTGACATATAGGAGATTCTATTTCTCCCTTCCCCTCTTCCTTTCAAATTAAGATGTCATTGAGATTTGAAAAAAATATGAACCAGCAATACAGGTTTGAAATAAATGACTCTTGGCATGTGAGGAAGGAGAATTAGATGAGGTTTACATATTCTGAAAATCTATCTCACTCCTTGTAAAGACACAGGATGAAATTACCAGCCTGGAAAAGAGCAAAAAGGAGATATGGTCTCCCTACACACCTTCCATCCTCCAAAGCCTCAGGACATCCAGGGATTTTCACTTTAATGGAAATTTATATACTCATATTTTGCAAATTGTAATAATCACATATGTATGCATATATATGCAAAGACAAGCAACAAGGGAGTCCCATGACCACTGTCTACTTTTTGGCATACTGTCTTCCAGAATTGTATGTAATATATGTGAGGGCATGTATATAAATATGTAAATATATGCAACTTTAAAATGCATGGAATGGGGGCTGGAGAGATGGCTCAGTGGTTAAGGCCCTTGCCTGCAACACCTAATGGCCTGAGTTTGACTCCCCAGTACCCACATAAAGCCAGACATGCAAAGTGATGCATTCATCTAGAGTCCATTTGCAGCAGCTGGATGCCCTACGTACCCATTCTCTCTGTCTGTCTGTCTCTCTTCTATTTCTCTCTGCATGTAAATAAATAAGTAAAAATATTTTAAAAAATGGAATGGGGGCTGGAGAGATGGCTCAGCGGTTAAGGCACTTGCCTCCAGTGCCTAAGGCCCCGGGTTCAATTCCCCAGTGCCCATATAAACCAGACCCACAAGGTGGTGGCCATGATGCTCTCCTCTCTCTCTCTCTCTCTCTCTCTCTCTCTCTCTCTCTCTCTCTCTTTCTCTCTCTCATATCACTGCTTGAAAATGAATAAATAAAATATTTACAAGAAATGGAATGGGATAATTTCTCTAACTTGTTTATGCCTTAATAAAATAAGATGGAGAGATTTTATCAAAGAAATCTTTTCCAAAGAGATGCTAGAAAGCAATCAAAGGATTCATAGTGAGCTTTGCTTCCAAGTTCAGCATGGTTATTAGCAGTTTTGCTCTTTGGAATCCCCCCCCATGTCTCACTCCAGGCCAGGCTGATCTGGAACTCACTCTATAGCCCAAACTGGACTCAAACTCATGGCAATCCTCCCACTTCAGCCTCCTGAGTTCTGAGGTGCTCTTACCAGAAAGGGGGAACCTGCTCATCTTCTGTTCTTGGCTCATGAAATTTGAACCCAACCCCTTACCCTGCCAGCTCCAGGCTATCAGGGAGTGCAGATGTCTGTGACCCAAGACCAGCCAGCAGGGACAGCCCCCTGGCACACTAAATGGGGCAGCAAGCCCATCTATTCTGGGAATGGGTCCATGGGGTAGTGCCTGAGAGTGTCCCCCACATAGAAAGAGGCAGAGCTTAAGGATGGAGGCACACTGGTCAGTAATCTTGGTCACACCAGGTAACAGATCGTCTATCTCCTTGGCATGCTCTAGTTGGATGAGTCAGCAGGTCCTCTTTCAGCCTCCTGAGTTGGGATTTCATCGTGTGCTTCTGAAAACCTTCTGACCTATCCACAATGAAGCATAGCTGGTCGGTGGCTACGGAAAGTAAATGAAGTAATATGACAGTAGCTGGCTTTGATTTTGTCTTCTCTGTGTCTCTCTTTTTAATTTTTGAGACAGGTTCTCCCAATGTTTATAAGGCTGGCCTTGAAATCTCAACCCTCTTCTCTTGCCTGTTTCCTGAGTGCTGGGATAGAGGCATGTGTGGCCACTCCCATCTTGGTACCTGGCATAGGAAGCATTACCATCATTATGACTAAACATTCGTCAGATACCTCTGTGTTGCCTTGAACGCATTTTAAATGTGTGGCGCAGCGCAAAACATGCCTAGCTTACTGCAGACCACAGTAGAGAGTGCTCACTGCATCACTGTCAGACCTTAACCCATTTCCATTAGTCCACCCCCACTCCTCCAACAAGAAAATCTGGTGCTTGAGCACCAGATTGGGGGCCGTGGCCTGACAACTGAGGCCCTTGAAATTCTCACAAAATCGGGAAGAAAATAGAAAGTTCCAAACGTAGCACCAGACTCCTGAAGAGCAGTGCCACAAATAAAATCCTGCCGCAGCAGCACCTGGAGCATACCTAATTCCCAAAGGACTTGTAACTCACATCTAATTTTCCAAGACAGAAACCATCTGACCTATGCCCTTGAGGACACACCAAAGCTCCATTTGCCAGTTACCAGCCCTGGAACTCTCTAGAACAATCAAACTCTCCAAATTTAAAGGGCCCAGCTTCCTCACACCACCAGTTTTTAGTGAGTACCAGGAGGCAGGGACAGACTTGGTGTCCTCAGGTCTGAACACTCTTCCTACTAAGAGAGCGAGGCTGGATCTGCACCTGAGCCCTCGATAACGCCCATGGAGTTTCTTGTGCAGCGTGCAGCGTGCCCATGCCTGATGCTACTCACATTATGTCCTTTCATCATTGAACTTAGGAGAAACTGATGAAGAACAAGATTGGTGAGGACTTCCTTATTCTAAGTCACACGGTTAATTAGGTTAACAAGGCAACGAGGGGCAGTGATCGTGTCCAGAAGAGAGCAATGCATGCTGGTGAGTGACTGTGAGTCACTAGGTGCTGTCTGTACATCTTTATTTGACCCCTTTGAACCTCAGTTTCCCCATTCATAAAAGGGATCTACGTTTGGATCATGTATTTTCTTTACATCTTTAAAATGTTTTATTTATTTTTTTTATTTTCAAGGAGAGAGAGAAGGAGAGACAGAATGAGAACGCCAGGGCCTGTAGTCACTATAAATGAACTCCAGATGCATGAGCCACTTTGTGCATCTGGCTTTACATGGGTACTGGGAATTGAACCCTGGTCAATAGACTTTGCAGACAAGTGCCTTAACAGCTGAGCCATCTCTCCAGCCTGTTTTCTTTCTAACTTATATAAAATATGGATTCTAATTTGCACACTTTGCATCTCTACTACAAAATCATACTCATTGGCATTGCTAAGAGAGATGATCAAGTAAAAGTCACCTTTAAATACATTGAAATCAGGGCTGGAGAGATGGTTCAGTTGGTACAATGTTTGCTTTGCAAACATGAGGACCTGAGTTCAATCCCCAGAACTCATGTGTTTATCATGCCAGTGTTAGGGAGGGAGAGACAGGCAGAGCCCTGGGGCTCTGTGGCTATTAAGTATAATTTAAATGTCCCAGGCCAATGAAAGAGATTGTCTCAAAAAAGGTAGAAGGTATTCCTGAGGAAAGTCGCCCAAGGTGTCTGGCCTCCACACATGTGCGCACATATACACTGCACACACACGAACATGCACATACACAATACATACATTTACTGAAGTCATTCTGTTGGCACAAAATCAGGCACTGCTGATAAAAATATTGTAATGAAGCCAGGCTTTGTGGTGTACACCTTTAATCCCAGCACTGTGGAAGCAGAGACAGGAGCACTGCTGTGAGTTCAAAGCCAGTCTGGGCCAACATAGTGAATTCCAGGTAAGCCTGGGCTAGGGCTAGCGCAAGACCCTACCTCAGAAAAAAAAAATACTGTGACAGTTAATCTACATTGTTAATGTGACTGGATTTGGAATCTCCATGGAAACATACCTCTGAGCATGTCCATAATAGCTTTCAGATATTTTGCCAGAGCAATGAGAAAAGTAACTAATATAGGTATCAAGTCAAGAAACTTCTTTTTCAAGGAGCAGTTTTCAGAACTTCATAGTCAAAAATAAATCAAAGAGCCAGGCTTGGTGGCGCACGCCTTTAATCCCAGCACTCAGGAGGCAGAGGTAGGAGGATCGCCGTGAGTTCAAGGCCACCCTGAGACTATAGAGTGAATTCCAGGTCAGCCTGGGCTAGAGCAAGACCCTACCTCGAAAAACCAAAATAATAATAATAATAAAATAAATAAATCAAAGGAGCTGGAGAGATGGCTCAGTGGTTAAAAGCGCTTGTGTGCAAAGCCTTACAGTCTGGCCTCAATTCCCCAGTTCCCATGTAGGGCAAGATGCACAAAGTGGTACATGAGTCTGCAGTTCGTTTGCAGTGGCAGGAAGCCCTGGCAACCCGCCCATAATCTACCTCTCTCTGCCTCTTTCTATCTGTCTGTCTCAAATAAATAATATATTTTTACAAAGAAATAAATCAAAGGCTGGGGAATATTCAGGAGGAACAAAGTGAACTTAAGCTTCAAGAGAATTCACATATTTTCTTTTTGTTGTTATTTTTAAGGGCGAGGAAATATAGGTACTACAAAATTGTATCTGCTATTTTGTTATACTAAATTAAAACATGAAGTATTCCCAGGGAAAACAAATCTGTTGTCAAAATTTCTTCCAAAGAGTCTCGCCTGTGCGTATGGGGAAAAGTGTTACTGTGGCCAATGTTGACTGAATTTAGTAAAGGTGTTAAGAGCAGGTGCTATAAATCCAAGTTAGTTAGAATTATTTGGTGGCAAGTGACAGAAATGCAAGTCGAATAGATGACAAAACAGGGAACTTGTTAGATCCAGAGAGCTAGAAAAGGTTGGGAGGGCAGTACTGGTGAAAAGCAGAGCTGAGGCTGGGGAGGGCTCTGTCTCTAAAGCACTTGCGGTGCAGATGTGACAAATGTGACAAAATGAGTTTGAGTCCCCAGGCTTAATGGCTGCCTGTAAGCCTAGCACTTGGAGCAGTGGAGGCAGGTGATCCTTAGGGCAAGCTGGCTAGCTAGACTCACTCATTTGGCAAGAGAATCTCTCTCATTGGCCTGGGACTCACCATTTAGGCTATACTAAATAGCTACAGAGTCCCAGGGCTCTGCCTGTCTCTCACTCCCTAACACTGGTATGATAAACACACACTTGGCTTTTTGTCACATGAGTTCTGGGGATTGCTCAGGGGTGAGGTACTTGCCTCATAACCCAGGTTCGGTTCCCCAGTACCCATGTAAAGCCAGATGCACAAAGTGGTGCATGCATCTAAAGTTCCTTTGCAGTGAGTGGCTAGAGGCCTTGGCCGTGCCTATTCATTCTCTCTCTCTCTCTCTCTCTCTCTCTCTCTCTCTCTGCTTGCAAACAGACAAACCACAGAAAAGGGCAAGAGAGGAGATCTAGAGTGATGGGAAGGGTCCAGAGCCTCTGGGTAGCATATCAGAGCACACACCCGAAAGAAAGAAGGGAGCCAGCCACTAAGGACGTGTCCAGGGACCGAGTGGAGCGACTGAAGGAGGGGTACTAACAAATGAGGGCAGAAGATAGAACTGGGCTGAGAGAAGGCGGGGGATCAAAGCCCACACCAAGAAACTGAGTGACTCCCTCTGGTATGCTACATTATGCCAGCAGTTGTATGGAAGATGAGCCACAGAGGGCGCTAGAGCAGAGGCAGGCGGTCCAAAGGATGTGCAGCTAGCGGTGCCTGGACTTGGGAGTATGTTTTGGACATAACAGGGTTTGCTGATTGGATGAAAGTGGGGGTGTGAGAGAGGCACTCATGCAAACCGGATTCAGAGCTATAAGCCTACATGGATGGTCTCAAGACCTAGAGACCTTCACTGTCATCTGAGGCCAAGTGTTAATTACAGGAGGGCCACAGACATAGAACATCATTTCTGCTTATTGAGACCTTTGTTCAGGCGTATGAACTCTCTAACATGACTCATCTCCAACATCAAAGGGACCTGCAGGAAACTGTCTCGGGATGAGTGAGGATGTGCTTCCTCTCACTGGGGCAGCTGTGGAGGCGCCTCCCCTCCCCCAATCCAGGGAGAGCAGCAACTCCCTCCCCCTGTGCAGCACGTGCCTGGCAGAGGCTGTGTGCAGTGAACATTTGCTGCCAAACTGTGGAGTGCAATGACGGGGACACCACGGGACCTAGAGGTAGCTAAAGCCTCCCTCAGAAACTATATTCTCAGAGCAAAGAGCCAGGCCAGGCAGAAGAGGAAGCACAGAGCCCAGAAGAGGGCCAAGGAGGAGCAATGGGCAAGGGCACCAGGATGGGACTAATGAGTGACCTCATGGGGTTTTGCAAGCGGCATCACAAAGGCTATGTCACTCAAGGCCATTGCTCAATTGGCTGGTAATCCAGAGGACCTCCTCACAAGATCATCAAATGTCAGAGCTGGAATCATGCTGAGGAAACTTTTAGGCGATCTGCTCATTTTGCAGATGAAGAAATAAGCTGAAATGGCTTCGGGCCAGAACACAACTTGCTGGATTCCATAGGTCATATTCTTTTTTACACTGGCCTGACTACCAGTTACATTAAATTTTCTTTTCCACATGTCGGCTCAAAGAGGGGTTTTTAGAAGCAAGATGGAAATACAATCTTCTGAAGTTTAAAATCTATTCTCAAGTAAAATTCACATTTTAGAGTTCAATTTCATAGAAACAAAAGCATGTCTTGGGACTGGGGAGATGGCTCGGTAGGTAAAGGATCTGTTGTGCAAATAAGATGACCTGAGTTGGGACCCCCAGAATTCATGGTGACACACACCTGTGATTCCGGTGTTGGGGACATGGAGATTAAACAGATTTCTAGGGTTCTCTGGCACATAGACTGGCTAAATCTGTAAGCTTTTGTTTCAGGATGAGACACTGTCTCCAAAAATATAGGTGAATGACTGATGGAGATACCCACCATCAACTTCTGGCCTCTATACACATGTGCATACACACATGCACCCACGCTATGTGAACACAAACACACACACATACATACCACACCCAAAAAAAAAAACTCTCTTATTTTTTCAAGGTAGGGTCTCACTCTAGTCCAGGCTCAGGGCGGCCTTGAACTCACTATGATCCTCCTACATCTGCCTCCCAAGTGCTGGAATTAAAGGGGTGCGCTACCATGCCCCTTAAAAATCATCTCTTAATAGACTTTCTTCTCATTCAATGATGACAAGGCAGCCCATTTTGACAGGGCTGTCAGGAAGCTTACAGTTAAAATTAGCCCTTAATCCCTTAATAATAGTAGCCCCACTTTTGAGCAAACAGTACTTATTTCCCCTTCCTCTTTATGACTTTTTAATACAAGAGTTTCAATGGCCTTATTGTATATGTGTCTTCTACTCTAGGTCATCTCAAATTCTTTTTGGAAGTCAGCCAGGTATAAAACCACCCACCAATAAGCAATACAGAGGGAGGATTTAATTTCTCCTGTACCCTGGGGCAGTGACTTTCAGATGGTGTCCATTTTCAGATCCCACTCGACCTAAAACCTCAGACCTTACCTCCTGGCTTTCTATTTACATAGAAGAAGGCCCCCACAGAACAGATTGCATACAAATGACTAGTTCTAAAATTGTAGGGTCTGCACGCTCACTGGGCAAGTCTTTGGAAACTTTGTCAAATAAAAACAAGATGTGGCAGGAGAAGGCTACGTTTCCTGCATTGACGTGGCAGAAGTTAGAACAGGGCTGGGGGAGGCCAGGCCGGTGGCCCAGGCTGTGCGTGGTCAGCAGGTGGTGGGCTGGGCCTCATCCAACCCCAAGCTTCTGCTAACTACAACCACAAGTCTGACCCTGGACAGGCCAGAGAAATGAGATCACATAGAGGCCATCTCCTCTGGATTCTGGCCACATCAAGAGATTAAAGCACTCATTTTCTGAAGCCACGAGGCTTTCTCTTCCCTCCCTAAATTAAATTCTTCCAAAACCACAAAAATTTCACCCAGGCAGAATTAGGAAAGCAATAAAGGAATGGGGGGAGGAGGAGGTCTTCCCTCCTATTCCCAATCTGTTTCAGAATCTCCTGTGGCCATTTCTGTGGAAGTAGCAAGAAAGCCAACCAACCAACCAACCATCCGACCTGCAAAATAAAAGGACAACAAAAAGTCCCAGAAAATGTCAACTGTTTATGCATCTGAGCCTGAGACTTCCGGGAGCTTTGTTCTTCACTTTTTTCCGAGTTTGCAAATTTCGTTCTTTATTCCTCTGGTGTTGGACATAATTTCCATGATCATCTGGGAGATATGTTCAAAAGAAAAATGGCTGCAAGGCGTCTGCTGCTCACACAAATAGACCTTCTCTACAGTATCCATTGGGAGTCTGCTCATGATCGACTCGAGTCAGAGCCAATTTGTTTAGAGACAAGAGGACGCTGCCCCAATGTTCCCAGCACCTTGAAGAATGAGTCAGAATCTCAATACAATTTTGAATGCAAGCAAGGATGCTACTGGACATTAGCAGAGCAGGTAAAAGTCCGCTCCACTCCACCCTGCCTGGGTCTTCATGCCCCTCTTTCCCCTACCCCCCTCCAGCCTTGCACAAACCTGAAGAATGAGAATAATGCTGATGCTTATGCCATGGAGTGGTTCTGCAACTCTGGTGTATTTCAGAAGCAAAGGTTGGAGGGGGATGAAGACACAGATGGCCAGCCTGCCCCATGCTTCCTGCTTCTGTACCACTAGCTGGGCCCGAGAACCTGCATTTTTCTTTTATTCCAGCTCTTTTTTTTTTTCTGCAGCTTTCCTCCTCATCCTCCAGCTCTTACATTCTTTCTGTCTCCGCTTCCTCAGTGTTCCCTGAGCCTTGGGAAGGGGGTGACATAGATGCTCTGTACAGGGCAAAACACTCAACAGTCACTCATTTTCAGCTCTTTCACCAGTTACTGCTTTAATTGCAGCCCCCTGCTGAAAGCAAGCTTTTCTGCCCAAGGCTGAGAACAGCACTTTATCTGTAGGTATAAATGTATGTAGAAGGCAGTTTGACAACATACCCATGTAACAAACCAACATAGTAGGTTCCATACTACCAGAGGGCCTATGCCCTCCCCAGCCATGGGCTTTTGACCTGGTTTCCAGTTTCAGGCATGAATTCCATCCTGTACAAGGGGGGAGTCTCAAATCCAATCAGAAAATGTTTAGTTACCCCCAAAACAGTCATGCCACTATTGTACCAATGGGTACCTCTTGCCTGACAGGTCAGCACTGTATGGGGTCCACTACTTGTGAAGCCATTGATGAGAACCTAATTTTAATTTTTATTTATTTTGCAAGCAGAGAGAGATAGAGAGAAGACAGACAGAGAGAATGGGTGCATTCTAGCCACTTATTGCAGTCAGCCTTCTCATTGCTGCATGAAAAAGAAGCTGACCAAAGCTGCTTGGGGAGGAATGGGTTTATTAGGCTTATGTACTCAAGGGGAAGCTCCATCAAGGCAGGAAAAATGGAATGAGCAGAGGGGTGGACATCACCTCTGCCGCAGCACTGCAAACAGCGGCAGGAAGGTGTGCCCAACATTGGCAAGGAGAAGATGGCTTACAACACCTGTAAGCCTGCCCCCAACAACACAGCCCCAATGAAGTTCTAATACCCAAACTGACATCAACTGGGGATTCAAAACACATTCATTGGTGGGGGACGCCTGGATCAAGCCATCACATCTCTGTAAATGAACTCCAGATGCATGTGCCACTTTGTACATTTGACTTTACATGGGTACTGGAGTATGGAATCCTGGTCGTTAGGCTTTACAGACCTTAACCACTGAGCATCTCTCCAGCCCAGAACTGCATTTTTAACAAGTTCTCATAATCATTTTCAGAAGGTATGAGAACTCCTATCAAAGGGTTACAGTGTGGATTACGTAGTTATATATGTAAAGAATTATTAACCCTAAATACTTTCACAAAAGAAGGCTGTTGAGCCTGTTTGATTGTGTTCAGTGATGTCAGTTCTTGTCATCTTAGAGCGCACAATGAAACTTGCTATTTAAGCCTGATATAATCTACTATAAGTAACCTCAGCAGACAGTAAAGAAAATCCTACTAAGCTCCTAACAGAAATGGTCTTATTTTCAAGAGCATATACTCAGAACTTGTAAAGTGTTCTGAGGACTTAAAAATCTCAAGTTGTTGGGGGTTTTCTCCTCCAAAACTTGCCAGTCTCCATCTGTGCATTTATGACTAGACAGAAGAGAAACCGAAGCTGACAGCCCCTTCTGAAGCTTTCTGAGTCTCTCTTCTCTTCTGTACAGTTTAAAGCGCCAAAACACACTTAGTCATTGTGGCGGAGAAGAATTCTTCAACTCGCTTCGTGGAATTACGGAATCCTGCAAACGCTGACTTGGTAAGGGCAGTTAGGACAGCAGCCTTGAAACGACAGACCCACTACAAGAACAAGAGATTGTTAAAAAAAAAAAAAAAAGCTCTCCGAAACAAAGGAAATGAACGCAAATCCCTAACCTGCCTAAGGCCAAAGATAAAATGAACAGAGCCAAGTGTGCGGCTTTGGCTTTGTACGCAGAGAAGGTGGAGCTGTTTTCCCTGGAGGACCTTGGACCATCCCGCAGACTCGAACACCCGGGAACAGGAAATCCCCTGTCTGTCTGTCTGTCTTTCCCGTGCCACGCACCCCTCCTGCTCGGGAGTAAACTTCCTTGATAAACCCGAGTGGGAGGATGCCTCTTCGGCGGTGCGCGCGCGGGCACGCGAGGTCCTGGCCGAGAGAGCATCTAACTTCTCCAACTTGGTCAAGATCTAAGTTTTCGGTCTCCACTCTCCATAAGAACCAGATCAAACATTCTTGCCTCGCGATGACTGTTGGAAAATTAAACAAAGGGCACGTGTTTGCAAGAATACAAAACGACGCCTGGCCCTGACGGACCTCCACGCACTTTCCCGGACCCTTCTTCCCGCAGGTCCTCATCGCCAGGGTGGCCTGCCAAGACCTGGGCGCACGGCCGGTGGGGAAACTTAAAACTGACTCCCGGGCCCGCAGCGGCCCTTGGACTTGGCACGGGTGCCGGGAGCGAGAGAGACATCGGTACCCCGAGGGGATCTCGCGGGAGGCCAAGACTCACCTCGCCAACTTCTCCAGGCTCGCGGCGCCCCGGCGGCCGGTTCTGGGGCGCGGGCGCGGGGATCGGCGCCTCGGAGCGCGTGGGCCGGCGACTCCGGGGACGACGCGGGGTCCGGGCGGGCGCGTGGGGACCCGCGAGGGCTGGCGCTGCGGGGCGGGCGCGGGGCGCGCGGGAGCTCCGGGGAGCTGGGCGCCGCGGGCGCGCAGGGACAGCAGCGCCCCGAGCAGCGCGGCCAGCGCCAGCAGGAACAGCGCGGCCGCCTTGCTGCGGAGCTTCATGGCGAGGAGCGGCGGCGGCGGCGGCGGCGGCCCCGGGGCGGCGCGGTCCCTCTGCGCATCGCGGCGCGGCTGGCGGCGGCGGCGGTGGCTCCGGCGCTCGCTCGCCCGTCCGCCCGCGGGGACTGGGGCCGTGGCTGGCGGCGCCGCCGGAGGTGGAGGAGGAGAGAAGCCCGGAGGAGGGCGGGGAGGAGGCACGGTCCTGCTCCCCAAGCTGCAGCCCTCCCTACCGTACTGTGTGGAGTAGCCGCCCGGCCGCCCACCGCCCGGCGCAGAGACTTCAGGTAAGGCAGCCTCGCCCCACCTCCTTCACCCATCAATTGAGTATTTAGCCACCCACTTACTCAGCCACCCATTCCATCCACTCCTCTATCCAATTCTCTCATGCCACGAGGCCACATGTGTTCGTTTATTCCACACTCGCTCGCTCGCTCGCTGGTTTATCCCATCTGCTTTACCCATGTACCCGCACACTCCGGTGCGCATCCCCTCAGGCAGGGACATCTCTGTCCAGTTTGCCCAGGGCAGAGCTCTTCGCACATAATGGCGCTCAAGGAATAGCTGTTGGATAAGATCCCCGTGATCCTTGTACACTAGAGCGGTTGCAGATGGATTTCCAGGTCTAGACTTGAAACCTGACATTGTCATGATTTGGTGATCCAGCCCTAGATTTGAAGCTTTCCTGGGCATTCATTTCCTGACCTGCAATATGGGAATGCATTTGGAGGCCTTTCATGAACATGGAATAAAAAATAAGCCTTTCAAAAGTCAAGTGTTGGGGGACTGGTGAGATAGCTCCGCAGTTAAGGTGCTTCCTGCAAAGCCTAACGACGTGGGTTGGATTCCCCAGTACCCATGCAAAGCCAGATGCACAAAGTGGCGCATGTTTCTGGAGTTCCTTTGCAGAGTAGCTAGAGGCCCTGGTGCATCCATTCATTCTCCCTCTCTTTCCCTCCCTCCCCCTCTCTCTGTCTGTCTGTCTTTCTTCTCTGTCTCTCTGCTTGCAAATAAATAAATTAGAAAAAAAGAGTCAAGTGTCGGAAGCTTGTACTCCCTGCACTGAGGAAGCAGAGACAGGCAAATTCCTGGAGCTGGCTGGCCACAGAGGTTAGCCTAGTAGGCAAGTTCCAGGCCAAAGGGAGACCCTGTCTCAGAAAAGATAGATGGCACTTGAGCCATACCTGTGGTTGTCCTCTGGCCTCCACATGTGAGCACACACACACACCAACACCTCCACATGGACACTCACATACATGCACACAAAATTATAATACTTTAAAAAGAACTCCACAGTGCCTGGCTCTCAAGAGATGCCCAGTAAAATTTGTGATAATCAATGCAACAAAAATGTGGTCTATCATACCTACAGAAATGCAAATTTGGTTCTCTCTGGCATAGATTTGAGATAGAGTAATAATTTCACAACCCAAGTTTTGTGAGTAAATGGAATCTTCAGAGACCTTAACACAGCAGCCAGCTCAAAGTCAGAATTTCCCTCCTATTTTTCCTGGGTGACTCAGTCACAAGTCTGAGACATTGGGGAAATTCTCCTTGAGGAACTGCTGCAGAACCAGGAACACTGATTATCACAACATTTCTGGATTCCTGTGAGACTCCGTGTTGCCTTATAACTCATCTAAAACTCAATTATATTACAAGATGGTCTGCTAGCATCCTATTGTAATTCTTTGGGAATCCATTGTGTAAACAGTTCTGTTTAATAAGCCGGAACCTCTGACCAAGTAGGCGTGTAGGAAAAGGCAGGGGACAAGCTGGAAGTGTGGGCAGGCAAGGAGGCAGGTGAGCAGTGGCTCTCCATAGGGGCGGGGCAACCGGGGCATCATCCTGCTGGATCTGTGCAAAGGACACATCGGGTTGTCACCATAACTGACAGGTTCTTCTAACATTTTGTCACTCTTACCACAGTACTCAGGACACCTGGCAGAGTGAAATAGGGATCTGGGCCAAGGACCATCATAGGGGCCAAAGGAAGACCTGGTGTTTAGGCCTTGAGAATTAGAAATGGCTCTGAAGCAGGAATTCCCAAAACCTACATTGCCACCTCCCTGCTTCCTCAAGAAGGATGTATGTAACAAGGGCAAAATAAGGCAAAGAGGGTCAAAGAAGTACTTGATGGTAGCCAGGGTGTGGGCTTCAAACACCAAAGCGGACCTTAGCACAGCTAGATTGAACCAAACCAAGCACTCGGCTGTTTGGTTTGTTGGTGTGTGTGTGTGTGTGTGTGTGTGTGTGTGTGTGTGTGTGTGTGTGTGTGTCTGTGTGTGTAGATGTGCTCCCCCCCATGAGCAGGTGTACAGAGACCAGAGGAAGAGATCAAGGTGTGCTCCTCCATCACTCTTCCACCTTACTTCCCTGAGACAGAGTCTCTCACTGAACCTGGAGCTCTGTCTTTCCATTAAATTATCTGACCAGGGAGCCCCAGAGATCTTCCTGTCTTTGCATACCTCAGTTATGGGGTTACAGGTATGTGTGGCCATGCCCTGCTTTTTACATGGATGCCGGGGACTGAACTCAGGTCTTCATGCTTGTATATCAAGTATTCTTACCACTCACCTAACTCCTCAGCCCTTTTTTGTTGTTGTTTTCTTGGCGTGTGTGGTGTGCATGTGTGTGTTGTGCGTGTGTAAGTGTGCATGCATACGTCTATTTGCAGAAGTTAACATGGGGGTCTTCTCCAGTTGTTCTCTGCCATGTTCTTTGAGACAGGCTAAGCCTAGAGCACACCCATTCTGTGAGGCAGTCGGGCCAGCAAGCCCCAGGGATTCCCCGTGCGCTGAAACTGCAGGTCTGCACCACGGTGCCCAGCGTTTTGCATGTGCTCTGGGAATTCCAACTTGGGTCCTTATGCTTGTACAGCAAGCACCTCACGCACCGACCTGTCTCCTGAATCCTGTGACTCCATTCTTAAAACCCTGTTGAAGCAAAAGGAAAGGCCTGAGGGACCTCCTTCTCTTGAGTCCAGCCCCAAGTTTTGGACTTGACTGCTCGTATTGACGGAGAGCTACAACCTTAATGCGGTGGACAGGCAGCTCCAGAGTTCACAACCATGGCTTACCCAGAACCTCACTCGGATGTCTAATAGACAAAATGCTTGCTTGTTTCCTTCCTAGCCCCACTCCCCCAAATTGATTTCCCTTTCTAGAATCTTGATATCCAATTAGCAGCTTCTCAAGTCAGAAATTGGATGGGACCCATTCTCTTTCCCTCATCTCCCAGGTGAGTTCCCTATTGTTGCATAACAGCATCTCCACAGTGAAGTGGCTTAAGTCTCTGTATGTCTGACCACACAGCTTCTGTGGTCAGGAATGGGCAGCTCAGCTGGGTCCTGTGCTTTGGAGGCTACACTCACGGTGTTCCTGAGGAGTGAGGTGCGTGTGCCTCTTTGTTCCTCTGGCTTTATGTGGTAATGCAGTTACCTTCTCATGGCTGGGGCAAAGCACCTGACCAAAAACAGCTGATGTGAGTAAAGATTTTTACTTTGGCTTATAGTCTCGAGGAAGTGCCACAATGGCAGGGGAAAGCATGGCATGAGCAGAGGATGGACATCACCTCTTCCACAGCAGGTGGAAAATGACATCAAGAGAGTGAGCCAAACTCTAGCAAGGGGGAACTAGCTGTAACACCCCTAAACCTGCCTCCAACCACACACCTCCTCCAGCAAGGCAACTCTTGCTAAATGACCATTAGCTAGGGATAAAGCATTCAACACATGAGTTTGTAGGGGACATCTGATTCAAAGTACCACATGTGGGTACTGAGGAATCAAATCCAGGGCCAACCCAGACCAACAGACTTTGCAAGCAAGCACCTTTAACGGCTGAGCCACCTTCCCCGCCCTGTCTTATTTTTAAAAAAAGTGAAGCAGAGATATTTTTTTTCCACTCAGATACCCCGGCTTTACTGCTCTGCTCTAACTCATGCTTCTGGGTGCATGTATGGATTTGTGTTTGCTCAAGGACTAGCTGTGAACTGACATATTCAAGGCAGCAGCCGGCGTGGCATGGTGGCTCATGCTGTAATCATAGCACTTGGGAAGCTGAGGCAGGAGGATTGCTGTGAGTTTGAGAGCAGTCGGGGCTATAGGATGAAACCCTGTCTTGAAAGACAATCAAATAAATACAAAGAAACAAGACAAGTGGTCAGCCAGTGACTACCTCTGAGGTTGAAGAAAAGGTGAGGGGCTGGCTCCATGTCGGAATGTTCTCATTGTATAGAAGAGAGTACCCAAGTCACTACGACTTAACTAGGGTTCTTCCAACCTTAATGTGTGTACAGATTAATCTGGGGTCTTATTAAAATGTGAATATTAAGGTCATTCATCTCAGCATGGCCTGAGATCCTGACTTCCTGATGTGTTATAATACTTTGAGCAGTAAGGACTTTAGTGATAAAGACATGTTCTTAATCAATTTATTTATCTTGCCTTTCTTGCTTTTTTTTTTCTTTTTCTTTTTTCCTTTTTTGGCTCACTCAAGTCCAGGCTGACCTGGAACTCACTATGTAGTCCCAGGCTGGTCTCTAACTCACGGCAATCCTCCTACCTTAGCCACCGGAGTGCTTGGATTAAAGTTGTGTGTCACTACGCCTGGCTACCTTGCCTTTTTTACTATCATGTGTAGCCCAAGCTGGCCTTGACTTCTATGTAGCTGGGGATGGCCTTGAACTCCTGATCCTCCTGTTTCTGCCTTTCAAGTGCTGGGATTACAGGTGTGCACCACCATGCCCTCTCTTGTTTTAGTCACAGCATCTTGGTATACAACCTAGGCAGACCTCAAATTTGTGATCTTTCTTCCAGTTCTGAAGGACTAAAGCCCGAGCCACCATGCCTGGAAACCTCTTCTCTGTGTTAAGTGAATCATTTCAGGAATCTCGTGGTCGTGATGGCAAGTTGCCAATCACAGCTTGTTCACAAAGTCATTCTGTTCACTCCATCTTCCCTGCATCAATTTGAGATGCACTTTTTCCCCTGGTGCTGAGGAGTTTCCCACGTGTGAGTGAAATGTGACTTTCCTAACATTTACAATGTGCTTGAATACCTAGTAGGACTCGTCGCTTTAGAACTTTCCATGCTGGTTTTATTGAGTTTTCCATATGAATTCAGAAATAGCCTGTCTCCTTCCAAAATTGTAAAAATTTCTGTCAGCCTTGAGACTAATTTATAAGTTAACTTATAAAGAGTTAATATTTTCATAGTGTTGAATTTTTCTATCTAAGACGATGGCTCGTGCCCCATTTGCTTAGATCTCATCTGGCGTCTTCAGCGGAGCTTAAGCGGAGCGAAACCCTCTTCTGACAGGCATGACTGAGCTGACGGGAAAGTGAGGGAAACCAAAGGCCAAAAAACCAAGAAAATTGGAAACAATAAAGGTGACTTAAGCATCAAAGCCAAACATTTTTTTTGTTTTTTGTTTCAATTTTTATTTTATGTATGCATGTATATTTATTTGATATTTTGAGTCAGGATTTCATAGCCCAGGCTGGCCTTGATCTTGTGGTGATCCTGTCTTAGCTTCTCATTTCTATGGGCAGGAGGCATTCCAGCCCCCTCAGCAGAGTGTGAGGTAGAGTTAGAGCACTTAATTAAGGCAGACTCCTCAAGGAGCGGCACTTTGGCTAGGAATATAGCAAACAACCCATCTCAGAGAAGATGCCAACTACCTGCCTCAGAGCAGGAAAATCAGGGGAGGGGGATTTGAAAATTCCTCATAACCCTTATGTGGGTTTATCTTCATTGGGGAATTTTTTTTCAGGTATAAATACTTTTTTTGCTCAGACAGTCCCAAATTGATAGTTTCTCTAACTTTAAAAGCAAGAACAAATTTTCACTGACCAAACCCAATTTAGCTCTAGATATAATTGGTTGAATAGAATCTTTAAAAATATTTTTATTTATTTGCAAGCAGAGAGAGACACAAACAGACACAGGGAGAAAGAGGCAGATAGATAGAGAATGGGTTCGCCAGGACCTCCAGCCATTGCAAAGGAACTCCAGATGCATGGGTTACTGGGCATCTGGCTTTAAGTGGGTACTGGGGAATCTAACCCAATTTGTTAGGCTTTGCAGGCAAGTGCCTTAACTGCTGAGCCATCTCTCCAGCCCCTGAATAGGGTCTTTTAAAATCCATGTTTACTTAGCAACAGCAAAACATGA
Organism: Zapus hudsonius; assembly: GCA_004024765.1. NCBI lineage: Eukaryota > Metazoa > Chordata > Mammalia > Rodentia > Dipodidae > Zapus > Zapus hudsonius. The sequence goes on from PVHP010007510.1 coordinate 49,610, forward strand.
CCCAATTTGGAAATAGTGATTTTGCAAATATAATTAAATAGATATATGTCATAGGAATCTTGAGGTGAAATCATTCTGGATATAGAACATGTCTTATCCATGTTGGAAGGGGAGAGTGGGCTGGGGGATGTAGCTCAGTGCTAGAGTCTTTGGTATGTACAAAATGCATGTGGTCCTGGATTTGATCTCCAGCAACACATCTGGGGAAGTTTGAATGGGAATGTATGTCTCCCATAGACTCAGGTGTTTTATTAAAGCTTGTAACTTGGATCTCCAGCTGCCTAGCTAGAGGAGGTGTCACTGTGTCTTTGGGTCCAGCACAAAGGTGTGTGGGGGACAGATCTGATGCCACCCAAGTCTAGCTTGGTGAACCAAGTGTGGGCAACTTATGAACAGCTACACTGCAGAAAATCTCTCCCTTAGCACCCGTTATTACTTATATATCTCAGGGAAGGAAGGGAGGGGCCTCCCAAGTCCCTCCCTGTGACCCACCAGCCAAGTCACCTTTGGGTGATAGACTTTTTTTTTTTTTTTTGGCTTTTTGAGGTAGGGTCTCATTCTAGCCCAGGCTGACCTGGAATTCACTAGTCTCAGGGTGGCCTTGAACTCATGGTGATCCTCCTACCTCTGCTTCCCAAGTGCTGGGATTAAAGTCGTGCGCCACCAGGCCCGGCTTCCTGGCGATAGACTTTGAAAAACTGAGTCAGGGGACCAGGGGACTCAAGTCTCAAGGCACAAGAGTCGCTGCTGTACTCTGGTGCACATATCTATTAGGCTTGAAGGTCGCCCATGAAAGAAGCAAGTTTACATTTAAAAAGTAAAAGTAAAATAATGTCAGTAATTGCTGACGGCGTTTTTCTATAAAACCCCAAAACAACATTATCTACTATTTTGAAAAAAGCTTTGATCACACCACATGGCTTCTGTTTTTCCCCAGCACTAGCCTTGGCCACAGGCATCCCTGTTTATAAAATGGCCACTGTTGGCATTCCAACTCTGACCTTAGCTAAACCTGTTTCTTTTTGGAGAGATTGCTTTGGTGCACACATTATGACTGTGAATACTGCTTAGGTGTACAGATTATGACTGAGCCTCTGGCTCACAGACCTGTTTTGCTCTAACCACAGTTCTTCCTTAGGACAAGTTTTGTTTTGCTATAACTGAAGTTCATCAGACAGCCCTTAGGTGCTCTCACACTCCCCACTGTCATGGACTCCAGTGGGGGAATCACAGCTGCTGAGGTCCCAGAAGGCCACAACCACTTCGTATGTGGAGGACATGTTGTGCAACAGCTATCAGAATTGGGAGTGGCAAGGAGGCTTCTCATCAGCCTTCAGAACAAGCGTGCCCCTGCTGGCATCACAACATCAGCATGGTGGCTTACGGAACTAGGAGAAGATCAGTTTCCCTTGTTGAAGCTACCCAGTTGTAACCTGCTCTGGTATCCCCAGCAAACCAATGCACTCATTTTCTAGGAATTTACACAGATAAAACTCAAGGAGGGCTGAAGAGATGACTTAGCAGTTAAGGTGTTTGCCTGCAATGCAGAAGGACCTGAGTTTGATTCCCCAGTGCCCATGTAAAGCCAGATGCACAAGAGGGCACATGTGTCTGGAGTTCATTTGCAGTGGCTGGAGGCCCTGTTGTGCCCACTCTCTCTCTCTCTCTCTCTCTCTCTCTCTCTCTCTCTCTCTCTCTCTCTCTCTCAAATAAATATATAAAATATTAAAAAAACTCAAGGAACGTGATTTTATAAGCGGAAGGTGCATGAGGAAATACGGCAGGATAAGCAAATTCAGCCGGAGTAAAAAGCCACAGAGAGTGCCCGGCGAACAGTACCCAGGCCAAGGGGTGTCCTGTGTGGCATATCAAATAACTCTATGTAGCAGTTGTAAAGAAGCAGAAGAGGTTATAGAAACTATGATATGGATACAGATATTGTCAAAAGGAACCAGGAAGAATTAGGGAAAAGTTATAACATCTAAAAATTCAAAATATGCCATGATTAAAGCTAGAAATTCAATTAACGAGCTAAATAGCATGTAAAATCCAACTGAGATGAAAATGAGAAAAAAATGGAAAGTCCTAAGGGAGCTACTTCAAAAGTAGCACATAGAGATATTTTAAAAAGTAAGAAATTGGGCTGGAGAGGTAGCTCAGCTGGTAAAGGTGCTTGCTTACTGAACTTACCCCAAGTAACTCCATTTTGCTTTAGCTAACTCCATGACTCCATTTCTGTGGGTCTCTCCCCCTCTGAAACTACGTCCTGGTTAACAGAACATTCTTACCAGTTACACCTGCTTTACCAGGAAGTTTACTGTTTCCTGCAGTTCCCGGTGGTTCTTTCTTTGTTTTTTTAATTAACAGTATCTTCTGTGTCCCTGGTTTGATGTATTAACGGTTTGATGTTATTGATTAACTGCAACTTCTATTATCTGGCCTATGCCTGGAATTATGTAATTGTGGGTTTTGCCTTTGACAGTGCTGAGCCCCTGAGTTTCTTCACCGAGAGTTCTTTCTGGTGTAAGCCCCCTCTCAGTTGCTGGCTTAATAAAGGGACTCTTAATTGGCTTAATAAGCATGGTGGTCTGTGATTCTCTCACGTGGACTGTAACAGAAAGCCTGATGGCCTGGGTTCGATTCTTCCCTGGCACCCATGAAGCCAGGTGCACAAAGTGGACCGTGCATCTGGAGTTTGTTTGTAGTGGAAGATGCCCTGGCGTTCTCTGCCTCTTGTTCTCATTCCCTCATTCTCCACTCCTCTCTCTGCTTGTAAATACAAATTTTTTAAATATAAGAATTTAAGAGATTGGGAGTGTACCTCAGTGGTAGAAAGCATGTAGAAGCATCAAAAACAAACAAGAATTAAGTGGCGCATTAATTACTTTCTTGTTGCTGTGAACAAGGAGTTGACAAGAAGCAACTTAAGGGTGGAAGAATTTCCTGTGGCTCGGGTTTGAGGGATGCAGTGTATCCAGATGGAAGCAGGAGGTAGAGAGAGGTGAACGCTGGTGCTGCTCTGGCTTTCTCCTTCTCCTGTACCTTTATTCAGCCTGGGCCACCAGCACATGCGACAGCGCTATTCACTCCGGGTAGATCCTCCCACTGTACTAACCCTCTTTGGAAACACCCTCACAGGTGCTCCCAGATCTGTCTCCTAGATAATTCCAAACTCAATCAAGTTGGCAATCAAAATTAAAAATCACCAAAAGTGTCTGGAGATACTGCTCCGTAGGTAAAGTAGTTGCTATACAAGCATGAGCACCTGAGTATGGATTCCCAGAATCCACATAAAAGCCAAAGGCTATGGTATGTGTGCCCCACCACCCACGTAAACACACACACACACACACACACACACACACACACACACACACACACACGGAAAAAAAAATCTCAATAAGTTAAAGGAAGACAGAGTGAGAAGATAGTGTTCCAGAAGGAAGGAATTTGGAGAGGCGGTGTTAGACATAAAAATGGCTGCTTTGTGTTCCATATAACTGAAAAAGACGTACATCACTGATTGAAAAAACATTAATGAGTTCCAAATAAGATCAATTAAAATACTATATCTAGATATATATCTACAAAGATCTATAATAAAATATATAATGGGAAAAAATGGAAAGCTTAAAATGATGGAGAGAAAAGCCTGCCATCTGTACATGTGAAAAGGAACTAGTTTTCTTACCAGGCATCTCAACAGACACATTTAACCTTTTAAAATTTCTTTTTGTTTTTATAAAGCAGGGTTTTATTCTAGACTTCACCCTGTAGCCTAGGTTGGCCTTGAAGTCATGGTGATCCTCCTACTTTAGCCTCTTGACCGCTGGGATTCAAGGCATGTGCCACCATGCCTGGCACAGCCAACCTTTTGACATTGCAGCACAACATCATCATCTATAAAGTTCATGCCCGAGGATCCCACAATCAAGTTACACACGAAAGTTCATAAAAGCTGGGCCGGAGAGAGTTGGGCGGTTAAGGCACATGCTTGAAAAGCCTAACGACCTGGGCTTGAATCCCCAGGACACACACAAAGCCCAATGCACAAAGTTGCACCTGCATCTGGAGTTCATTTGCAGTGACTGGAGACCCGGGCACACCCATACTCACTCTCTCTCTCTCTCTCTCTCTCTCTCTCTCTCTCTCTCTCTCTCTCTGCAAAATTCACAACAGTATCTCATAGTGCTGTATGTTTCCAGCTTTGTGCTGGGCTGCATTCATAGCCATCCTCGGCTGGAAGGGGCTGGATGCAGCCAGTGGTCGGGGGTTGGATATGCCTGGCACACAGAAGGCAATGGAGCAATATCTTGATAAAGCAAAAAAAAATAGACTTCTATAATGTGGAGCCCCGTATGCTGACACACTGCACTCAGCTTGGAGAACATCAAGGCAGCACACACCTAAAGATGGGGAAGAGGTTTGAGAGTTGGATAGTGGGTAATGGAGGCCGCAAGAAGTTTGATTTGCACGATATAAAAAAATCCCTAGTTTTCCCTAAATACATGATTTTTGGGAATATGGGTGGTAAAGACGCGGATGGAGAGGGTGGAGCAGAGAAATGAGTGCTGTTAGGATGGAACCACCAAGGTCATTAACAAGAGGCAAGAAGGTCAAAGGAGGAAGAAGGAGAAAAGATGGTTGAAGCAAGAGGTTGGAGTGATTCAAAGGAGGGGCTATGAGAAAAGAAAAGAATAATAAGGAAGAAAGGGAGGGAGGGAGAGAAGGAAGGAAAAAAGAAAAGAAGTACTAGAAAGAGAAGAAAATGGAAAAATAAGGAAGAGCCAGGCATGGTGGTCTACACCTTTAATCCCAGGACTAGGGAGGCAGAGGTAAGAGGATCACTATGAGTTCAAGGCCAGGTTGGGACTACAGAGTGAAATCCAGGTCAGCTTGGGCTGACCTTGGGCTGGAAAAAAACTAACAAAAGAAAGAAGGAAGGAAAGTAAGAAGGAAGGGAGGGAGAGAAGGAAGGAAAGGGAAGATGCGAAAGAAGAAAGAGAGGAAGGAAGGAGGAAAAGAAGGAAAGAAGGAAGGAAGGGAGAAACAACAAGCAAGAAAATGGAGTCCTTGGAGTCCTGCTCAAGGACTTAGCTCCGATAATACCACCGAAACTAATTTTAGACTCTGGAACTATCAGAGGATACACTTAGGTTGTTGTAAGCCAGTAACTTTGTGGTAAATTTGTTATACTGGACAACTATGCACAGTTTGGAGGCTTTAGTCCATGGTCAAAGACTCCCTTGGTTTGGGGCCTGTGCTCAGGTCCATCATGGTGAGAACTCATGGCTGAGGTGCTGTGTACCTCATGGTGGTTGGGAACCAAAAGGAAGGAGCCAGGGCCCCACAACCCCTCTTCTAATAACTCAATCTCCTTCTACTAGGCCCTGCCTCACGAAAGTTCCACTGTCTTCCAAGAGCACTACAGCTTTAACATCTACGGGAGGATTTTAAAGACCCAAACTGCAGCAATATCTACTACACATTTAAATTGTACCACTGGGGTGTATTATGGTTTTAAGAGCCACTCAATGTCTCAAACACGCTGCCTCCAAGTTCTTATCCATCCTATTATAGGGCCAGGGGAGAAATTCAGCAGTCTTGTCTGACTGTGAGGTTAGAAGGCAGTGGAGAATGAAGGAGGAGAGAAAACCCTCATTATTAGTACTGTGAATAGGTCACCCAAAAGTTGCTTCAACCAAGAGTTCTCATAAAAATCTCAGAGTGTGACTTTGCTCTTAAATTGCGTGAATTCTATCAATAATTTCCAAGTCATGCAAACAATTCAACATGTGGAGATGTCTCTGGAGCTGAACAAACTGAAACAATAATGTTAAGGATGATTACTGATGTGTGCTAGTAATGCATCAGTTAGCTGTAATAATTGAATCAAGATGGTGTTGACAGATGGCAGTATCTGGATGCATTAAAACTTGGAAAACTGGCCAACATTAATCTGTGTGATGCAGTAAAGAATGTTTTTTTAAGTTAGCTTGGATGGATCAATTTGGGAGAAATAATATAAAGATAACTTCAGAATTGCCCTGGGGTTGTAACTCAGTGATGGAGTGCTTGACTAGCAGGTGTGAGGCCTGAGGTTGGGTCCTTAGTGCCCCTCATGACTGAATAAAAACTTGAGTATTGCCGAGCATGATGGTGCGTGCCTTTAATCCCAGCACTTGGAAGGCAGTGAGTTCGAGGCCACCCTGAGACTATATAGTGAAATCCAGGTCAGGCTGGGCTAGAGTGAGACCCTACCTCAAAAAACAAACAAACAAAAAATTTAAAGTTGAGTATTAACAAAAACACAGAAAACCATTGAAAGAAGGTAGAACTAAAGAGTTTATGATTTTAGTTTGGAGATAGCTTTGTGGCATAGCAATAATCTGTGTTTATAACAGTACACAGTGAAGTATCCACTAGTAGAGATAAACTATGGTACATCTATTCAATAAGATGCTATAGCCATAGACAGACTTTCATGGCAGCATTAACTTAAAAATAAGCTACAATGACAGATGAACAAGGGACCTATAACCACAGCCATTCAATCAACACAGGATAGGCCAATGAGACAGAAACCAAGGATTTTCGACACAAGGACCCCTAAACTCGCAACATTAAGGCAGCCTTAATACTCACCCACCACGACTCAGGGAACTGAGCGGAAGAGGGGGCGGAAAGATTGTGAGAGCCGTGGTGGGGGA
>PVHP010007511.1:0-33550 GCA_004024765.1 Zapus hudsonius
TTTGAATATAAATGTCCGATATTAAAGTTATGTAGTTATTTCTAATTACTGTCCTTTTAATGAATACATGGTTTCAAATGAAACATGAACATTGTACAGTCAGGATTTAGAACTTATAAGTGGGATGTCCTTCTTTGAAATCACAGCCTATTACAGCTGAGTGATAGAGGGTAGCCCAGACATGGAGTTCCACATGTCTTTCGAGTGTTCACTGAGGGTCTATTGTGTACCTACTTCTGAAAAGGGCACTAGGAATAGAAAAGTGCTTAGGGAACAGTTTTTTGTCTTTGTAGAATTTATATTCTACCAAGAAAGAGAAGACAAAGTAAATATATATGGTATATTTCAGATGAGTGAAATTAAGCAAATAAGGTAGTTGAGGTTTGAGAGTTTCGTAATGGTGGCCAGATTAAAGAAGATGACTTTAAATAGTGATCTAAATTATAAATTGAAAGAACAACTTATGAAGATAGCATATTGATGATTGTTCCAGAATGAGGTGGGGGGAACCACAAGTTCCCTGGAGTAAGAGTAAGCATGACATATTTGTGGAATGATAGAAAATGACTAAAGCTAAAGCAAATGAGTGAGAAAGACTAGCAGGAGATGAGTTCAGACAGATAAGAGGGAGTGAGGTCAGTTGAGACATTTTTACTCTGAATAAAAGAGAAGCATATCAGAATGTATTCAGCACAGAAACACAATGTGACTTAAGTTCAACAAGGTCTCTTGGAAGACAATGTTGGGAGTGGAGTGAAGAAGTGCAGAAACAAATTAAGTAGATCAAAAAGGACTCTATGGAGGCTGGAGAGATGGCTCAGAGGTCAAGATGCTTGCCTCTAAAGCCTAATGAAAGGTTCAATTCCCAAGTATCCAGGTAAAACAGATGCACAAAGTGGCTCATGCACCTGGAGTTCATTTGCAGGGTTGGGGGTGCTGGTGTGCCCATTCTCTCTATCTCTCTTCTATTTCTCTGTGCTTGCAAATAAATAATTTTAAAGGATTCTATTGCGATGATCCAAGCAAGATATAAAACAAGCTAGGTCCACCGTAGAGGCAGTGGAAGGAAGTAAAGTGGTTGTAATATGTGTACATGATTAGGTTAAAAACAATAGAAGCTGCTGTTGTATTAGTTGTGAGAAATAAGCAAGAGGTTATCCAAATGCAATACAAGTATGGATTTAAACCTGATTGACTAGAAAGAGTGATCTGTCATTGGCTGGAATTGACCAGAAATACTTTAGATTTGCATTGCAAGACACATATCAAAACTTTTCATTACACACATGACCTCATGATGGGTCAGAACAGTGCACTATAGGAATCATCTTAGTTCAGCAATTCAAAGGCTTTGCTTTGACTGATCACATATTTTACCTGAGTAACTCTGGAGAAGAAGGTCTAATATTTCTTCTAGGTTATAAATATCTTAAAAAATTTGGTGGGCACGGGGGGGGAGTCATGGGCTTTCTTTCAGAAAAATATGCTCTGTTACATATATAGAAATGTGTTATATTCCCTGTAGTTGATAGGGAGTTCCAGAAAATATATATGAAGTCCATGAATCCATGTTTAAGAAGCACTGGACAAACACATAATGCTAAACTGTCTTTCCTAGATCTCATGTTTTTTTTTTCTCCATAGGATCCTTCCTTAGATCCTTTGAGCAACATTGAAGAGTCAGTCATAAACCTGACCAGAAAGTACAATTTTTCTGCTCCTAGTAAACAGGTTTATTATCAACAACAAAAATATCGCCCTTCACCAGAATGGGATGTTTAGAATAAGTGTATATTAATATTCCTCCTTAATTAATCACATCCTATTAAGCCCCCCCCCAATAGGGCCAGAACCTGTTGGCCCTATTATGATTTGATTTATTTTCCACGAGTCTAGAGCCCAGTTTCTCAAACTGCACATCATGGGGTTGTCTAACTAAATGTGAGGGTCACAAAAAAAATTGCCAATACTAAAAGGTTTCTGAGTATGCAGCAAACAAAAAAGTCAATTCAAATAAAATAGGTGATGAATCCACAGCATCAATTGCCTGTGTTACGTTACATAACTTCACTGCAACTCTGGTTCTGAACACACAACCAGCACATTCTGTATTCTGTATGTCTTCACACAACACAACAGCAATGGATACTCTCTGAAACATCTCAGTTTAGATTCAAGACTATTGTATATTTTAGCCATGGGAGAGAATTTTCTGCTCTTCCAAGACATAATGGTATAATTAAGGATATCAAATATTTTGTAATATTTTCCTTCAGTTATTTCTCCATATGCAAGTATCAAATTAGGGCATGACAATATTACATTGCATTGGGAATGTTTGGATATACAACTTTTCAGTTGTGTTGCTGACTATACAATGTGGGCTTGGGAGTGGTGCAGAATTTCAAATAATTTCTGGAATGGTCCTGAACACATGCTTGGTATGTAAAATGTTCTATATATGTATGTGAAAATGTACTATATATGTATGTAAAATGGTGTTCCAGAATCGAAGATAATAAAACCAAAACATCAATCAGCACTGAAAATGTTGAAAATGAGTCCTGTAATACAACTATTCAGACAAATTTTATCCATTTTATAAAAAGAGCAAGCTCATCCATTTTATTACTAAGAAAATTGGCTTCATTTTTAATAAATGGTAACAGGATGTGTACATATGAATTATTGTTAAATAAATTTATGATTTATTATCAGTCAATGTTGCTTTATATATTTATTTTCTATACCTATATACTTAGGGTCACATAACTATTTCTCAGATGAAACAATGCTGCAAGTAGAAAAAGTTTAAGAAGTCATGACCTGAAGGGACAAAACAGATTTGGGGATTGATGACAAACATCATTTCTGTTAAGAAATTTATTCATCTACTACATTTAACTTTTGATATATATATATATATATATTTGCATGTGTGTGAGTGTGTGTGAAAAAATGCCAGGGTCTCCTGCCAAAGCAAATGAATGCCTGTTTGGCTTCATAAGGGTAGCTGAGGAATGGAGCCTGGACCAGCAGGCTTTGTCAGAAAGCACCTTTTACCACTGAACAATGTTCCCAGACCCCTCCACGACCTTTTGATTTAGCTTTGTTTGTCACAATGAATATTTTCATCACCAGTGTGCTAACTGGATTTGCAAGATGAGATGAAAAGATGTTAGAATAACAATGTAATCTGCTTGAAGCAATAAGCAAAAACATTCAATATGTGCTCTTTTGCTTGGCTAAGCGGTGAAATTTTTTATTGTCTAAAGGCTAAAAATAAAACTTAAATATAGCAATGTCCCAGTATCTGCACCTCCCCTGCCTCCACAAAACTGCCCAATAACCTCATTCCCACTTTCTCAAGGGCAGTCTGCTCATTACCCAAGCTCCCTGAAACTTTGCTTGGGATACAGATTTGGCAACCATCCAACTCTCCAGTGGCCCCCTTTTTTTTTTCAGCAATGTAAGGCTTCAGGACTTTAAGTATAATACTTCTCTTGTAATCCAAAAATCTCATTTGCTAAATAAAGGAAGCAGAATAGCAAAAATGTTTTTTTAAAAAAGCCTGCATTCATAATTTCAAAAACTGTTATGTATAAGAATGAAGACATTGATCATAATTCTGCCTACCACTGACACATAGACATAGTCATTGGGGTATTTGGCTTGAAAGGCAAAGGATAGATTGAAAGCAAATCACTGTTTGTAAGCAGGACTTCTTTGTGTAATTGTCTTTATGCTTTAGGGGCTCTTCTGTCTGAAGACATTTCCCATGTGGTGGGGATGATAGTTGTGGGTGTTTGAATATAAAATGTCCTCGTGTTTGAACATTTGATTTCATCTATGTGGGAATGTTGTGAAACCTTCCTTGTTGGAGGAAGTATGTCAGCATGAGAGGGCCTTGTGGTGATCTAACGCTCCCTGCTTACTGTTCTCATTCTGCTTCCTGTATGCTGGTGTGAAGATATGGTGCCAGCTTCTCACCTGACATGCCTCTTCAGCCATACACACTGGAACTGAAAAGAGATTTAACATATTTCTATCCATAAGCTGCTTTTGGTCAAAGTTGTCCTGGCAATGAGAAAGTAACTGCACAATCATGTCATTCAAAGTTCCTGTCTCAGTGCTGAGAACAGGGGTTGGCAATACATCATGGCAGCTGCTGGAATACTTAGTACTCTACTAAAAAGTCTAAACCATGGAACTTTGTTGCTTTAGTGGTTATGTTTTGCACCACACTGCTCTCCTTCCCTCTCCCTTTTGCTGACAAGTCTATGTTCTGAGAAAACATCCCTGTTCCATTTGCAGGTGTTTAAAGATGGAAAAGGTTGGCATGTCTCTCAATTCATGGTTTGGTTCTAATTAGCTCTAGTAGTGTTTTTTTTTTTCCCCAAACAAATCCAAACCCTATCCAAGAGCTAGCAGTTAGTTTAGAAGTAGATCTATAACTCCTTCTACAACATATTAGGTGAAAAGGCTTTCTAAAAAACACAAGTGAATTCTTCCTTGGTATCTTCCAGTAGCACTCATTTCCCTCTCCAGAATTAGTTGGAATATGGTATGAGCTCTGGCACTGCAGGAGCCATTGTTATCATTGAGGTAGAGGAGTCAGAATTGTCAAGAATATACTGTCATATGGAGAATATCAATTACTTTCTTGTTACTGTAAACAAACCCTGACCAGAAGCAAATTAGTGAATGAATGGGTTGATTTGGGCTTATGGTTACAGGGGAAGTTTCATGGGAAGGAAGGCATGGTGGCAGGGATGGGAAGCTGGCTTATTACTTTGTACCAGAGTCGGGAAACAGAAAAAGCAGAGTGGAGACAGGCACAAAAAAACTTCAAGGCTGTTCTCCAGTGATCCACATCTTTTCCCAAGACCCCACATTGTAATAGTTCCATACCTGCCAAACAACCCCACCATCTGGAGACCAAGTGTTCAAATGCAGGAGTCTGTGGGGGGACATTTTGCATTCAAACCACAGCTCTAAACATGAGAGTAAAACTAACCATGAGACAAATAGATTCTCTCTCATCCTGTGTTGATAGTCTACTGCACACATTAATTCTGAGAAATGAAGCATGAAGAAATGGATAGTATCCTTGTCCCTGACTCCAGGCTTGCTGTTCCATGCTTATTCTGGAAATTTCAAAAGTCAGTAGATCTCACATTTTGCCAAATTTAATTTTATTCTTGGTAATGACATCTGACAAACCACTCTCATGTACTAACTAGTATAAACACTTTTTAAAATTATTTTTGTATCACCTGTTGCCTCATAAAGTCAATGAATTAGATGCATGAAGTTAATGAAATTAGATCAGGGGCATTAGTGTGCATCAAAAATCCTAGAGTGATTCATTTAAACACAGAACTACCGGGGCTCTACCTAATATGTTTCTGATGGAGGGAATGCTAAAATTTGCATTTTTAATAAACTTCCTGGTATTGCTGCCTCAAGCCCCATATGTTATGAACCACAGAATTATATTAAAGTGCTAAGCTCAAACAATACACAATATCATATTTTCTCAAAATGTGACTCAAAGAGACCCACTCAGCAGTAATTAACAGGTGTTACTACATGAAAATTAAGGAGGTTTATCTAAGATACTGATTAAATTATAAACAGAGTAACCACCATAGGACTCTACAAAGTCTTTAATATCTGCTATCAACATTTTCAGATATAGGATATAATATGCAGTACTTCCCAAAGTTATATGACTAGAAAGCTCCTCTTGAGTCAAAATTTCCTAGAAATATTGCTCTTCAACAATAACATAGAAAATAATGTTCAATAATTTCCATGAGAGGTATTGCAGTCAACTTCTCCTTGCTGTTCAGAAAACCCTACCAAAAGCAGCTTGTGGAAGGAATGGGTTTATTTCAGTTTACAGACTCAAGGGGAAGTTTCATGATGGCAGGAAAAATGATGGCATGAGAAAAGGATGGACAATCACCTCCTGGCCAACCTCAGGTGGACAACAGCAGCAGGATAATGTGTCAAACAGTGGCAAGGGAAAACTTTCCAGAACCATCTTAAGCCATAAGCCCACTCCCAACAATACACTACTTCCAGGAGGTTCCAATTCCAAAATTGCCACCAGCTGTGGACACAAAAGGTTCTGGGGACAACAGAATCAAACCACCACATTCCACCCCTAGCCCCCATAAACTGATAATCACACATGATGTAAAATGCAATGCATTCAACCCAACTTTAAAAGATGCCATCGTTTTTATCTATCTCAATTCTGTTCTAATACAAGGTCTTTAAACTAACCCATATTACAAAAAAAAAAAAACTTAATGTATGGAATAAACATTCACACTGCAAAAGATGGTACTGGGCAAAGCAAAGACAGATTGAACCAATATAAGATTTAAAACAAACAGGGCATACATCAAACTCTATAAATCCAAGTCGGAAAACTAATCAGTGACAAGTCTCCAGGTTCCATCACTCTAACCAGTGATGAGTCTCTGGAGTCCCAATTTCACCCTCCAGCTTGGCTACTCATAGCTCCAGGTATACTCCATCTGGTGTCAGCAGCTCTTCTTGGCAGACATCCCATAGTCCTGGCATCTCCACCGGGCCTCCACTGCAAACAACTGTTGATACTCACGGCTCCATTGGGCCTACAGGCAGGTAATCCAACAAGCCTTCTTCACACTCCCCATGGCCATTTCCAAAAAACAAAAGAGTGTTGCAAATTCAATGATCCTCTCTTTCCTGCATTTGGTATACTTCATAGTACAAGGTGGCTACCAACAATACAGGGGAGAAATAAATCCAACTTTGAAGAGCAGGACACTCCTTCTGCATTCTGGCCCTTTACATTCAGGAGTCCACATTCTTCCTGCTGTCCCAACGCAGATGAGCTGGCCCAATCTCAATAGTTGTAATCTCTCAAATGATTGCAGCTGAACGGGCAGAAGATTTGGGCCAGAGATTTCATTTCTTTCTGTGCCATCTCCATCTGCTCACACCAGTTCGTTTCTACATGAAGCAACCCTGCATAAGGCAGGCAGAACTTAGATGCTTGGTTTTGAAATCTTTAGGAGAAATTAAAGTAAAACATCTTACAGTCTTAATATTTAAATTGATTCTATTACTTTCAATAATAATTTGGATACTTTAGATATGAATAATTCACTTAAAAGTTGTTTCCTCATTCTATATTAGCTTAATTAACAACAATAAACCTCACCAGATGGACATTTCTATTGGTTCTGTTTCACTACAGAACCCTGCCTATTACAAACCACATCTAAAATTTCTTCTTCATCTGATGCTTTTTATCATTCTTTGAATGTCATTCCTAGAATTTCAACCTTGACAACAGAAATAGGTGAGTTGAGTGGTTCATCCCATTGTGGATTTGGGGTACAGCATCTCAAAATGTCATTCTTTACTCAATCCTGACTAGTCCTGCTCTCCTGTTACTGACAGCACTATAGACATAGGACTCTCTAAAATCAAGTAAGATCATTTTAAGATATCCATTTTCTGAGATATACATTTTTAAATATATTTTTATTTATTTATTTACAAGCAAAGAGGGATAGATGAGAGACAAACAGAGAGAATTGGCACTCCTGGGCCTCCAGCCACTGCAAACAGACTCCAAATGCATGCAACAATTTGTGCATCTAGCTTTACGAGGGTGTTGGGGAATAGAACTCAGGGCATTAAGCTTGTCAGGCAAGTGCCTTAACAGCTGCACCATCTCTCCAGCCCTTGAGCTATACATTTTATATAAACACAACAAAAGAAAAACATTAATATAGTGAAATAAATAATGTGCTATTCATAACCCCCTATTCCAAAACAGATCCAGTATGTACACCAAGGAGGGTCCCCAGTGGGGGTACCATCATAAGATTTGCTTATACAATGTATCTAATTACTGACAATAAAGATATTTTTAAAAAATAAATTGTTTTTAAAAGATTATATATAATCCAAAATTTCAAGGAGACAGTTTGATAATTATCAGAAAAAGGTAAAATCTATCAAATCCCTTCTTTCATGAGAATGTACATGGGCTTAAGAAAAAAAAGAAACTGGTTTGTTGCAGAGCTAAAATGCCTCTGTGAGATTACTTCAGGTTAGAGTGAAGTGGCAAGAGCCCATAAGGCTGTTCCACTTAATCTTGCCAAAGATGACATGATAATGCAAGATACTACATTTCCCACCTCCAGAGCCTTCCAGGGTGGTGGGAGAATGAGCAAACAAAAGTGGGCAAATATTTCTTCACCAGTACAAATGCAAGCATGTATGTATATGCAGACATATATGAGTGATGGTTCTCAGCAAGGAGACCATAAGCCTGTGCACGCAGTGGTGGAAAACCAAGCTTATATTTCCAAAACAAAGACACACTGGGCAGCAGCAGGAGGCTGACAGAGAAGCAGCACCACGTTAGCAACCAGAGGCACTCATGCAATCGCCCCTCTGCAGAAAGATGGTTCTGGCAAGAAACCACAGAGCAGAATATAAACCTTTGCAATAGTTGTAGAATTGATGGGCAACCATTTTTTTTTTTGCTTTGAATATAAACATCTGCAAGGAGTGGGTGCACAGAACCAAAAAGAGAAACCTCAACAAAATTCTAGACCCCAGATTTCAGGGGAATCTCAAAATCTTCTTTAATTTCTATTATCAGGATAGAAAAATATTTTATAATTATTGGTGACTATCTGGCTTTTAGAATAATTTGTTATCGTTGTAGTCAGAAGTATAGTTTCCCCCTCACATTATTTTTAACTGTACCTTTTTTTTTCAGAGAATGGGAAACTAAAAGAGGTTCACAGGAACTATCTTGCAATCATCCTCTTGAGTTGACAAGTGAGACACTGGTATCAAGAAAGGTAGAGAAACTACCTCCCCCCTAAGCCACTATGTCTAGTTAAGTGGAGTTAGGACCAAGGAGAAACTACCTCCCCCCTAAGCCACTATGTCTAGTTAAGTGGAGTTAGGACCAAGGAGAAACTACCTCCCCCCTAAGCCACTATGTCTAGTTAAGTGGAGTTAGGACCAAGGACCCTTTTCTAGGCTCCTTTTTCTAGACCACTGCTTTTCTGAACCACATTATTGAAATATCTTATACTTGCTTCATTAAAATTTTATAGTTACTTATGGTCACCAGTACGCTAGCTATACTTTTTTTAAGGAGAACTAATATGCCTCCTTTTTAGGGGGTACAATCAAAGTCACCTAATGTGTAAAATTTAAGAAGCTAGAGAGTGGGTTTTACCCTGATAATGCTTGAGAGATACTATCTTCCTTGATGACCAAAAAGCAATGACAAGTACCTTAAAGTTGGTGCAGACAGAAGGCAGATCAACAAAGAACTTTGGGGGCTTTGAGTATAGACTCCAGATTGATTGTTCAATCAGGAGCATGGTTACAACATTGTCCCCATGAAGGTATATAAAATATTTATCCTACGTTATGTTCTTTCTTAAAGTTACAATAAAAAGAGGTCTCACACACAATGCCCAGAGCCCACAGGTGACAGTGGCCGAGGCAGAAACTGGAATCTGTGAAAATGAAACAGAGACTCAGAGAAGACATTGCAGGTTTGCATACAAAATCAGAACAATGCTAAAAGGAAATATGTTGCCCAGGGTTATGAGACGTCAGTGATTCATTTATCAAGAAAAAGAGAAAAAAATATCATTGGATATTATTGGTCTCAAATTTTGCAATAGATTTATGACTTTATTTTAGCAAAGAGGGTCATAACAATGACACTTACTAGGCAATATTTTATATTGTAAGTATGCCTATAGTTAATAGAATTCATCAGGCAGTAGGTTTGGGCACTATTTAAAACAAGGGTCAGAGGGGCATTAATTCTATTCAAAGTGCCCATCTGTTGCTGCCCAACAAGCACAGAGGGGTGCATAGCAACCCATAGTACTGAGTGGATGTGGTTGGCCTCCCTCTGTTGCTTTTGTTTGCCCTCTGAGAGAGTTGCCCTTGATGGAGAAACAGTAGGTGTTCTTTTATTTATATATTTATTTATTTTTTGGGCTGGAGCCTGGCCTGGTGAGTGGGGGCTCATTATAACCTGCTGAGCAAGAGAGCATTGTGAGGCAATCGCTGACATATGAATGTAATTTATCTTCCTGGCATGATTCTTAGTCCCAAACTGATTCCCAAATTCCTAGAACTATGGAAGTATAGCAATTAGAAAGAAAATACAAGGACCTTTTACTTGTATGCCCAGGAAAAAACATACAGAAAAGCAGTTGGAAGGAATCTTCTCGATATTAGATTCAACTTTGTAGCATAGAGTTGAAATTATGCTATTTAATTTCAGAACACTTCTGAATATCTGCACATTTTAGCACTTCATACCATGAATTTTATTAAATTTTAATGTTCCTTAAGATGTCAGATGTTTTTGAAAGCCTCTTTGCAACATGTGTCACTTATAAGTACTTACATTTTTTGATCATCACTTGTTTCCTTTTTCTATTCCACAGAATTTGCAATAAATTAGAGCCCCTGTAATCTTACATAAAGAATGCATTTACCTGGGTTACTTTACTGTTAGTACCAGCCAGTTTGGGGGTGGATGGGCATCGTAGACACTGCCATTGGCTTCTCATAGGTAACACACTGCTTTTTTAACAGATTATTGAAAGTCAAGACTAGCAACTATGTGTTCTTGAATAAACTCCATGTGTGACAGAAATAAAAATGCCATAGTTTAGAGACTGTTATATTTTATTCATAAAATAATATTATCGGGACACAAGACTTTTGCTGTTAACCAGTTATAACTTGACTTAGCTGTTCATATTTTATTAATGACACAATTTTAAAAATACCTTTCTTCATCTCTAATTAATCAGTGTACTTTGATTTGAAGCAATCCTAATACCTACTTTATTCAGTTAATACTCTATAAACTAAGTTTTTATTTTGGTTTTAGTTTTTAGAAAGAGTACCTGGCCAGTTCACAATCACATATCCTGCTATTTCCAGTATCTATCTTCAATGCTTTTGAGGAGATGATTATATAATTTATTCTCCCTTAAAATCTTAGCACTTTTGAGAATGAAAGAGGGGCGGAGATGATTTATGCTGACAGTCAACTTGAAAGAACCTGGAATCACCTAGGAACCTGAACCCAGGGCAGGCTTGTTAAAGCTTGTCTAGATTAGATTAGCTTTCTGGCATGACCTTGAGGGATTATGTTGATTGGGCTAATTGAGATTGGAAGACCCACCTTAACTGTGCACAGCAGCCTCCCATAGGCTGAAATCCTGGACTGTCTCACAAGAAGAGATCTGGCTGTGTACCTGCATCCATCACTCCACTTCCACTATCCTTCCTTGCAGTGGGGTGAGTGTGACCATCCATCTGCCTCAAGCCCCTGACACCATGCCTTCCCCACGTGAGAGATGGTAACCTTGAAATGTAAGCCAAAAAAAAAAAAAAAAAAACCCCTTCTTTCCTTAAATTGCTTCTGGTCAGTTTTTGGCTCACAGCAATGGGAAAAAGGACAGGGGATAACCAGAAAAAAAGACCAGAGCAAGTGATATTAAAAAAAAAATATTGGGGGAAAGCAGAACATAAATCAGACTAAATGCAGGGAAGAAGACATAGATTGTTGTAGTATAAGTAGACAACAAGAAATGTTACAAAGGAAAACCTAGGTAAATATGACATTATGCTCAGTAGCCAAGAGCTCAGTGCTTAAACTTATAGCCTAGGTTCAAATTCATACTGAAAGTAAATGCCTTTGTCGCCATGATCAAATCATTTAGTTTCTCTGAGATTCTTTGATTTATCAGTAAAATGTGATCATTGTGCTACTTCCAGGTTGTCAAATTAAATAGAACAACTAAGTTAAGATGCTTAAGTGAGGGCCTTAGCTATAGTAGTTCCTCAATAAATAAGTTATATTCAAAGTTTTTCTATATGAAAGTAGAAGATCCCATGAGGATCAGAAATAAAAGTGAAGTCTTGTGATGGCTCTATTGAGCTGGGCCTGTTTGTTTGTTTATTTATTTATGTTTTGGTCTTCGAGGGGTCTTAAAAATGTGACATCTTTCTTCTGCTATAGAAGGTTGTTGCTTTTACAGGTGTCACTTAGTCACAATCACTCAGCAACACTATCACAATGTAAACAAAACATTGAAGATGGGGTTCAAGAAGGTGTTTTCTTTACAAATCAAAGAGTGATTCTGTTGCTACTTAAACTCTCAACTCACATTATTCCCTTATAATATGTAAATGCTGATAGATATTCCACAATGGTTTTATAAGGTTTAATTAAAATACATGCTCAAGTAAATCCAGAAGTATTAGACAACCACAGGAGGAAGATGACAAAGAGACATCTGTGGCAGTGGAAATAGTTCAGCAGTTGAAGGCATTTGCTCAGCAAGCTTGCCCCACCCAAGTTCAAGCCAGATGCAAAGGCACATAAGTTTGTGATAATATGACAATGGGAGGTAGAACTTTTATAGTAGAGATAGAGAGAGAGAGAAGAAAGAGGAAAATGATAGAAAAGAGAGAGGTCTCATCTCAAACCAAGGTGGAAAGAACCATCACCCCAAGGCTGATGCCCTCAAGTGTGCCCATACACACTAAGATGTGTACACATGCATATACACACAGATTTATACAAATAATAAAAAAGGAGTGACATTCCTGTTTGGTAATTTTGTCAACAATTTGTTCTCTACTAACTTGCATTAAAACAGTTGTAGTATCACTTCATTAAAGAAGTAATCCAATTCTATATTTTGTCTCTCACATCGTCTGAAATATAAATATGTTAATGTAGACAAACTAGAGACGTATCCATCAGTTATTACCATTGCAAAATGACCTCCAAAGCTGACCTCAATTGGGCATTAGTCACATTACAGACATAGGATTCAACCAGGAAGCCTTGTTTAATTTAACACAAATGATGTCCCAGCAGGGGTCTGAGATCCTGAAAGACAAGAATAACTTAGCACTAAAGATGAAATGATAGTATAAGCCCTACATGCATCCTTCTAGTTCTTAATTACAGAGCAAGAATCTCCCACAGATAGTTGCCTCGCCAGAGTCTAGGCAGCAATGGAAACTATTCATTTGTCAGATACAAGGCTGCCCTAGAGGAGACATATTGGTCATTTGGATTAGGAATATATGCAAAAATCGCAAAATATTCGTGAATCATCAGATTATCATAAGACAATTAAGATCTAGTGTAATCAGTAGGTGGATGTTGAAAATACTCATTCTGTAGCTAACAAACCTTTTAGTGAAAGTTTTGTAAATGCAAATACAAACTAAGAGAAATAATGTCTCTTTAATCAACCCTCTTCAAAATCTTACATGCTGATTTTCTTTTAAAAATATTTTATTTATTTATTTACTTTGAGAGAACGAGAGAGGTAGAGAGAGAGATAGAGATAGATAGATAGATAGATAGATAGATAGATAGATAGATAGATAGAGAGAGAGAGAGAGAGAGAGAGAGAGAGAGAAGTGCCTCCAGCCACTGCAAAGTAACTCCAGACACATGCACCACCTTGTGCAACTGGCTTTTACGTGGGCACTGGGGAATCAAACTGGGATCCTTCTGCTTTACAGACAAACGCCTTAACCGCTAAGCCATCTCCCCAGCCCCCATGCTATTTTTCTTTTCCACATGTCTATACATAAGGAAATGAGAGCTTATTCCCTAGCCCCAGATCTTAAATTTTATATATACGTATACACACACACACACACACACACACACACACACACACACACACATATATATATATATATATATTCAGCCAAAATTTCAATCCAGGCAATCAAAATCTGGAATTTTAGCTTAAATTTTTTCTCACACTGTCTTCCTATGTAGGATAGGGCCAGCATTTGAAAGATTGCAAATGCTGACACTGACCTTTTAATAGCCTGTGATATAGATGTTACAGAGTGAAAATTACCTTCATAATCAACTTAAGATTCAGCTAACTAGGTTGTCCACCCAGACATTCATTTACAAAAGGCTGATGTATTATTAACTATATTTTCTGTCCACAGGACATAGTTTTGCTTCATTAATTGCTGATAACAGATAAATCATCTCATACTCATGTTGTTTTAGGAAATGGTGTGTATAAGATCAAAGCATCCAGCCAGTATTATTTAAGCTACAAACATAAAACAGGAGTCTAAGAGGGTAGGAACATGCCCATTGGCTAATGTACAGTACTTATGTGTGTGATTATATATGTCCCTTTTTTCTCTTGCTGCTTTTAATGTTTTATCTTTAGCTCTAATTTTAAGAAATTTGACTGCATAATATGGCTTGAGGTGATTTTCTTTGTTTTCCTTGGTGGTGGTTTGTGGAGTTTGTTCAAACTCTGAATTTATAGTTTCCATAAAAGTCTGAAGACTTAGATAAGCCTTTAAAGCTTTCTCTTTCTCTATTCTCTGAACTCTAGCAATATTGACATACTGAAAAAACCACTTATTCAGTCATCCAAATAATGGTTCCAAACTATTTGCTAGGGTCTAACATTGGTCTTTAGATAATATCCAGTCAAATTTTGCATTAACCTGACTAACAAACTTTGGTATTAAGAGATATACAGGTAAAGTTTATATGGCAAATGTGAGCGTGATCAGTAAAACCAACAAAGATCAATGGAGATAATTTATTGGCATTGACATTGACCAGTGACTTGAGATTCAATATTCTGAAAAGAACACCCATGGCCTATTCTGCAGTCTACTAAGAAAGCTTCTGGAAGTTTATATACCAGTGTGGCACATGGCAAATGAGTTAAAGATGTGATAGCATTTAAAAGTTAGAGGGAAGCTAGACACACTTCTCTACTGAATGTTAAATCCAGAACGACCTACCTGAAGGGGGCTTTTACTCATAGGTATCTGGGGCCTTGTTCAAGTATTAAACAGAAACTAGGGACAAAATAATGAAATCACAGAGGTATTGTCAAACTAATATTTAAAAATTGGCTATGGAATAATAGTAAGAAGAAAGTAATAAGAATCTTAAGGCCATAATATGATACATGCATACCATAAATTTAAGGCAAACTATTTAAGGGCTCAAGACCCTATTGCATTAATGAAATTTTCAGGTATAAAGTGATCTGAGGCAAGCAAGAATGATACTATGATACTGTTAAACATAACTTTGGTATTTGGCCTTATTTTCTGAATACGTCTCTTAAAATCTTTT
Organism: Zapus hudsonius; assembly: GCA_004024765.1. Lineage (NCBI taxonomy): Eukaryota > Metazoa > Chordata > Mammalia > Rodentia > Dipodidae > Zapus > Zapus hudsonius. Next base: position 15,236 of record PVHP010007511.1, read on the forward strand.
TAATCATTAAGATTTTTATGGCAACGAGATGACTAATAACCAGGAGCCTTAGATATCTTCAGGACTGGACATCAGAAGGACTAAAACTTAAAGGATCCAGACATCAGTCCCACCTCATACCCTCTAGGGATACAAAAGAAGTCAAAGATTAAATTGATCACTAATGGCCCATGATATACATGTACTCAGTCATACTTGAGCAACTGCATGAAATTTAATAATTTAAATATGTATGCAATTGCATAAACTCCATAAAATTCAAAATTTCAGGGTCCAGGAGAGCCTTTTGATAACTGATACATGGAGGTTAGTACAGCAGAGGGGTATGGATGCCCTGTCATGTCCTGTATATTCTTCCTCCACATGACTGCTGGTCATCTGTGTATTTTGACCCATTCATAATATATTATGGGCAAGTATACAATGCGACTTTGAGTTCTGTAAACCTCTCTCACAAATGAATCTAACCTAGGAATGAAGTTAGGAAAGAAATCTTATAGTTTGTGGTTTACATGTATGGGTTACAATCTAGTACTTCTGGTTGGCATCTGAAGAGAGTTGCGTCTTGTGTCAGCTCTTCATTTGTGTGTCCTGGCACTATCTTCATGTAGACACTGTCATTACTGAATTAGAGGATGTATAGCTACTGTTCACGACCCAGTACTGAGATTATAGGCATGTTTACATAGGAATTGGGAATCAAACTGAGTTCCTCATGCTTGTGAGGCAAAAACGACCCACTGTTCTATTTCCCCAGCCCTCCTTCAAATATTTTTGAGTGTTTCCCCTTCACTAGTTGTTGAGTGAGGAACTTAGAGTAGATGGGTTTTTGGAGAGTCAAAAGTCAAAGTTTTCTGTTAGCATGCTTCTTGTCTAAAATGATGCATAGACCAGTTCTAGTGCTGACAGACACGTAACAGGTAAGTGGCTCTGGGAGAGCTCTTCCAGGCATCCATGGGAGACAAGACATGGTCCTGGCCACATGTAAACTACAGGAAGGTGGGAACCTCATAGGTAGTGATACAGGCTCTCTCTCTAATAAGTAGGATCTATCACAAAGAACACATGTGCATGATTTCAGCATGTCCTGAGGCAGAACCTCCAAGATTTTGAGGGCAGGGTGGTCTTATTTAGTATTATTTTTGTTCGTAGAAAAAACTTTGATAAATTTGTTCTCCACCCCCCCCTTTTTTTCAACATGGTAAAAACTCCCAGGCAAGATGGAGTTGTTTCTGTGCTCTGTACAACTTCATTATCCATATATCTATATATTTCTTAAATTCTTTGCCAACATATCTTTTGAGACTTGGGGGTTTATTTGTTTTTTATTTTACTCAATCCACATACTATTCATATATTATTACAAAGTCATTTTTTGGTTACATTTTTAAAAGACTGTTTCACTTCTATAGTTTTAAGAAATGACTTCTTCCAGTGGCATTTTATCAGTAAAGCATTATTTCTCTTCAAGTTCAGCCCTTGAGACTCTGAGATTATTTCCTTTCAAACTTCTCCCTATACCTTAGCTTCAGAAAGCATCCACCTGTCTCATTTCTAATTCTGTTTACTCAATATCCTGTCCATGGATCCTCTTACTGTCCTAGGTTACAGGCTGCAGGGAGAGATCTGGACTCATGTGGACTCTTACCTGCTCCTGTCCTTTCCCCCAAGGAGAAAGTATACACATTATTAAGACTTTAGACTCCTTTGAATTCTGTTTGATATTGAATGAGGTTGTTTACTTCACAGTTCTGGAGGTTCACACATGTAAAATTGAACAGCTCGTAGAGCGGGAGAACTCTATGTGGTTGGAATCTTAGCCAGGAGTACATTTGGAAGGAAGAAACATATGTCAACTGAATGCAGGTCACAATAAGCCTGAGTGTCCTGAAGACAGACGAGCAAATTTGCCTCCTTACTTCCTGCTGCACAGAGAGCCTCTTTTGTCTAAGGTTGTCTTCAAAAAGTCACTTGGCCATGTGTAGTTCACCTTTTATTTATTTAGTTCCCCCTGTGGTGTTTTCAGACCCATCGGCAGAGGAATCATGTCTACTGATTAGCAAGGCCAGACTGTTGCTTGGGAAGTTTCTTTGTGACCTGTGCTATAGATTAATTGTTTGCTGTAAGGAAGCCTCTTAACCTTTTGATATTTCCCTTTATATTATATAACTATTACACTCTAAATGGAGGCTAATAATGTAAAAGAAAGGAAGAAAGAAGATTTGATATACACAAATAAAAAGCGGCTTTTTAATGTCCCTCTCTACACATATGTGTATAATAAGATACATATTACAGATATTGCTATATGCATGCATACCATACACACAAAATTAAACACTTTTAATAAATTACTCTAACTAAACATGGTATTAATATAGAAAAAAACATCCATAGAAGAGTTGAGTGATTCCAAAAATAAACCTGCATATATAAAAATTTAATGTGACAAAAGCAGAAGTTTAATTTATTTAGAAAGTTATGAAATGATACAACTGACTTCTGATTTGAAAGAATATAAAACTGTATCACCAGTTTTTTTTGCTCTATTCAAAATCAAATCACAAGTTAATGAAAGAACTAAAATGAACAAAACATTTGCAATTCAGATGAGAAACAAAATGATTAGTAATTATAGTAAAACAAACTGGCAATAAAGTGAATGTCCATCAATAAGGGAATTGTATGAAGATTTCTGGTCTATATTTCAAAGATTATTACAAAGTCTTTAAATGTGAATTAAGGATATGTTAATTGACTCAAAGGAATTTTTGTAAATCATGATGAGAAAAGCTAACCAGAAGTGAGTAAAAACTACAATAGAAAAAAGATATACTCACATGTTTATAGAAATCTTCAATGGTCAATTACATCTCCTATTGGGAGGCTTGCAGGCAAACACATGTATTTATCCGCTGATGTTAGAAATTCAAGAGTTACATTTTTTGTTGAAATTTTCTGGAGTGAATTCAACTGAACTGAAACAACCTAATGTAGCTGAATTAGAAGGAATTAAATGCAGTTATTTTTTGTCTCAGACCCAATCTTAAAAACAAAATAATCAAATATAAATTAAGGACTGTCTGCGACATTTTAAATTTTTACTAGCAAGTCTAATCTTGCGAACATGAACTTTCTTGGGTTATCCAATTTGTCTAATTTTAAAAAGCACGTGTGTCACATTTTTGGTCATATAACTCTAGTAACTATGTAAATGGATCACTCCATCAGTTGTATTCTGAGAATTCAGGGAATAGTTAAACCTTCTTACTTTACAGACCCTTATAAAACAGCCACTTGTAAACAGTTTCTTCTTGTATAAAACACTATGATATATTCATTCATTTAATGATGCAAACCTAGTCTTTCATTTTTTTGAGTATTCATCAGACTAGTAATGCTATGCTTCAGAAGTAAAATCCATGCTGCATTCTTAATGCCTTGTCAAAAATAAAGTTTATTTTTTACCTTTACTACATATTTCTCAAGGGTGAACTTCCTTTAGTCAGTCAAGGACTCTAGTTTTGTGGAAATCTCCAACTTTGTATCATGTTCCTGGGAAAGTTCCACAGGAGGACTTCAGCAAGGGAGAAAGGTTACCGAGGTTCTCCATACAAGTACATGAATTCTTTGGCTTGGTTGCTCATGACTTATTGGATAAAACCAGATGCCTGGTACCTCATGACTGCAGGCTGTGGAGGGCCCGTTTCCCGTGTGCTCTGCAGGTGCTTAGACTTGCGCTGCTGATTTCTTGAATTCTTTGCCAACGTATCTTTTGAGACTTGGGGGTTTATTTGTTTTTCATTTTACTCAAAGACAAGTCTAAGTCAAACAAGATGGTAGTTGAAAGAGAAGCTATAAACAAGTTTATTTGATGACATTTCTGTAAAGAGAAGTTAGATGATTAGGGACATAGGTGAAAAGAGAGGACATGAACCGTGTGCCCATGTTGGTAAACACCTGTGAGCCCAGCTCTCAAGAGGCCTGGGCAAGAGGACTGGCATGCATATGAGGCCAGTTTGTGATGCATAATGAGTTCCAGGTTAATCTTAGCTATAGAGTGGGGCCCTGTATCAAGAAAGAGAGAGAGAGAGAGAGAAAGGGAGGGAGTGAGGGAAGGAGGAAGGATGGATGGAAGGAAGGAAGGAAGGAAGGAAGGAAGGAAGGAAGGAAGGAAGGAAGGAAGGAAGGAAGGAAGGGCTGGACAGATGGCTCAGCAGTTGAGAGGGCTTGCTCCTTAAGCATTATGGCCTAGAAGGGCCTGAAAGAGCCTGAAGTCAGCACTCCAGATGCCACATAACAAGATGAGTGACATGGCGAGCAAAAGAGCTATTCCCACAGCAAAGCAGATAACCTGAGGAAGGACGATAGAGAGAGGCACCAAGGGTGCCTAAAGTTGTCCAAAAATACAAATCTACAGACTCTTAAAAGCCTAATAACTATGCAAAATATAAACTCACTGTTGTGGTCAGCTTCTTAGTTGCTGCACAGAAAGAACCTGAGCAAAAGCGGCTTGTGGAGGAATGGGTTTATTAGGCTTACGGACATTATGTATCTAGCATTAAAACTCAGCTCTTCAACCTACTGAAAGAAAAATGGGAGAAGCTAGCTTATTTAGGCATTTGCAGTTAGGGACTGAGGCCATCTCATCCTGGCACAAGAATGAAATCTGGCAGAAGTGGAACTCTGGGTCTGATGAGACTGATCTCCAGCTCCCCTGCTGTCCAGATTCTAACATACTAAGACCCCAACCGACCTAGGTGTGGGCGACCCTGGAGTCACTCCTCCAGATTTATTAACTGTTGCGATCAGCTTTCTAGTTGCTGCACAGAAAGAACCCGAGCAAAAGCGGCTTGTGGAGGAATGGGTTTATTTGGCTTACGGACTCCAGGGGAGACTCCATCCTGGCAGGGAAAACGATGGCATGAGCAGAGGGCTGGACATCACCTCTGCCACAGCACTGCAAACAGCGGCAGGAAGGTGTGTCAAATACTGGCAAGGGGAAGCTGGCTTAAAATCCCATAAACCCACCCCCAACAACACAGCTCTAGTGAGGTTCTAATTCCCGAATTGCCATCAGCTGAGGATTGATCTATCAGAACACATTCATTTGTTTCTGGGGGACACTTGGATCAAACCATGACACTCACCCACTATAATTCAGGGAAATTTGCATAAGAGGGGGCAGAAAGAATGTAAGAGTCATGGGGGTGGGGAGAATAATTAATGCATAAGAGGGAATGTCATCATGAATTTAATGGCTTTATCTAAGAACCTATGATACTGAGCATATTGTTGTGTTGATATATGTAATTTTAAGCCAATAAAAATGTTTTAAAAAAGGATGGATGTGGACAGCCACACCTGTAACCCCAGCCTGCAGGGTCAGAGACTACAGAATTGCTAGGTCTCATTGGCTGGAAACTGCAGCTCTGGATGGAGGGAGAAACACCATCTCAAGAAAGTACATGAAACAGTGATGGAAAAGAGCATCTAAACTTTTCCTTAGGCCTCTGCAAGCATGTGCACAGCATGTATACAACTGCACACACAGTGCGTATCCCATACATAACATACATATCATACACCATACCACAGACAAGAATAAATAGTTAATTAAAATTCTGAAATGGCTAAGGGCAAAAATAGGGAGAACACCTCATGATATAAGTATAGGGAAGGACTTTCCTGAATAGGACCCTAGTTACTCAGGAAATAGGAGAAATATTCAACCAATCAGATCTCATGAAAATGAAATGCTATGGTACAGCTAAGGAAACCATCAGCTGAGTCAATAGACAATCTAGAGAATGTAAGAAAATCCTGGCCATCTACACATCTGACACAGGGTGAATATCAAGAATATATATGGTACTCAAAAACACTAAGCAATAGAAAAATAAACAATCCAATCAAAAACAGACTAAGAAACAAATAGAGACTTCTCTGAAGAAGAAATACACAAATGGCCTGTAAATATATTAAAAACTGTTCCACATCTTTACTCTTCAAAGAACTGCATGAAACTACATTAAGATTCCCTCCCTCATAACTAACTATCATAGTACTTACTGGAGAGTATGATGCAGCCTCTGGGGTGAAATTCATCAACAAGCTTACCTACTGTTACAGTCAGCTTCTAGGTGCTGCACAAAGCCCCCAACCAAGCTTCTTGTGGGAGGAAAGGGTTGATTTTGGCTTTACAAACTCGAGGGGAAACTCCATAATGGCAGAGAAAGTGATGGCATGAGCAGAGGTTAGCATTATCTCCTGGCCAACATCAGATGAACAACAGCAACAGGAGAGTGTGCCAAACACTGGCAAGGAGAAGCTACCCATAAGCCCACCCCCAACAATACAGGCCTCCTGGTGGCTCTAATTCCCAAATTGCCACCAGCTGGAGACCCTAATATTCATAACACACAAGTTTATGAGGGACACCTGAATCAAATCATCACACCTACCCAACTAAGGACCCAACCTATGTGTCATACAACCGACCAGGAAGGCAGGAGGTGTCCACTGGTGCAGTAGTAACATGACTATTATCAAGTAACAACTGCTCTGTGATGGGCTGAGACTCAATCCCTGGGAAGGAATCATCATCCCTGGTACTGGAAACCTAATCTAAATCCTATGACTGGGAAGGTCATAGACCCTAGGAGAGAAACCACTGCTATAGGTTGAGTAAACGGATACGTTGTGCCTCCAATTTTTAAAATTATGTTTATGCCCACAGGTTAGTCCCACTCTCATATTTAGTCAGAGAAACTTTGTGTTGAAAACACATCAAATTCATTAGAGTAACTGATGGTCGAAGGCTTAATGCTAAATGAGACAGCTTTATTATGTCCTCGGAGGCTCAGGGAATATTGCAGAGGGAGAGAAAGAAATAGGGAGGAGAATTTTGGACACTATCTTCTGATCTCTTGTCCATCACTTCATGACCCCGTAGCAGCTGTTGTTACCCCACAAGACCTCCAGAACATTGAGTTCATCAGCATTTTAGCATGGATGACGGAGGCAGGCAAAACAAAATGTCATCAAAATAGAAGGATTAGTTGGGTAGAAGGAGCTCAGTGGAAGACAGGGGGAAGGTGGGAAGCTATTGGGAGGGAAGTATAATCATATTACATTATGTGCAAGTATGTAAATTATCGATTAAATAAATAACTCAAATCATAAATATAAATAAGGAAAGAAAATGCAGGGCAAAGAGTAGATGAGGAGATGGAAACGTTCCCTGTTTCAGCTCTAGATGCACTGGATGCTATTGAAGTAACAAAGAAGCATGGAATTAGGTTATGGGAACAATTATAGAAACTGAGAAGGAGGGCAAAAGGCAGGCACCAGAGACAAAGGAGGCAGAGGCGGCTGCTATCAAAGTGAGGCAGCTCATTGTGACATCTCAGGAAAGTACAGTGGAGAAGAAAAGACCGAAATGCAACTTGATCACGTAAGCTGTCGTTGAACAGCTGTGCACCGCTGAGTCCTCTGTTTACTGCACACCCTGAATACAGTACTGCAATTTGGCATCTCACGTTGCAGGATATGGCTTGAAGTCAGACTGTTTGTGACAGCCCAGAATCCTGAATAAGATATTGGTTTGTTCTTACTTGAAATATTGGGATCATCCTGAAGGTCTTTTTTTTTCCCCTCTCAAAATACCAGTTATACAAGCATAACAAGAGTTTGCATACATCCTTGAATTAAGTTCAACAAATGCTATCTTTTTGCTTTCAATTTTCAAAGGTATCTTCAGAGACTTGACTTTTATGCTGCTCTGCACCCAGAATGTATTATTTAGATTTCTTCCCAGTGAACTATATTAATAAACAACAAATATCCCAGGAAAATGAGATGTCAATGGTATATGCCACCTTATTGATTCTAAAATGAGACATTACAATACAATTAAAAATTCAAAATATACTTTGCCTCTCACTTTTAAAAAAATTCTTATAATGGGTGACTGGCTTCCCTTCTACTATGCTTATTTAGAATTATATTTGTCTGAGTATATTCCCATCACTGTCTTCATACTACTTGCAGGATCTTGATCAAGGAAATAAACAAGATTTTTGAAAGTTACCTAAAAAATTTATAAATAAAGAGATATGTAACATTCATGATTTATAAGACTCAAAATTAAAAAAAAACTGATATTCATTACTGAGCCTATATAGTCAATGAAATTGTAATAACTATTCCATAGGGGTATTTTGCTGAAATTTGTTATGTCTTTACTAACAACTTGCTCAGCCACCAATCTATAAGACATTCATAAAACAGGAAAAAAAAGAAATGAAGAATCTTACTTTACCAAGTAGCAAGACTCACTGTGAAGTCATAATCACTAAGCCTGAGTAGTGTTGGTGGGTAGAGACCAATAGAAATGGAGGTTCACCTCAAAAAGGCCCAGGATGAAGAGCCACATGGGCTAACTGGTTCCCATGTGATGGACAAGTAGCATTGATGATCAGTGAGAAAAGGATACATTTCCACACCTGAGATGCAATACTGTACAACCAGCACATGGAAACTTCAAAGTGTACATTAACTCCAACTGGGCTAATAAATTACTTTTTCATAACTCTTAGGAGATGTCACGCTTCAATCCTTTTGTCAAAAACTCTTAAAAAGGGGGGAAAGTACAAAGAACAAAGGAAAATGGGGAAATGCTATGACATTAATAGTGAAAATTCTTTTTCAAATAATTCATATATTTATATGAATTTATATATGAATATATATATTTTAGAGTGAGAGTGTGTGTGTGCATGTGCAGTGCATGTGAGTGTGCGTGTACATGTATGTGAGAGACATACATACCAGGGCCTCTTTCCACGGAGAAGGAACTCCAGGCGCAGGCACCACTTTGTGCACCTGGCTTTACGTGGGTCCTGGGGAATCAAACCTGCACCATTAGGCTTTGCGAGTAAGTACCTTTAACCACTGAGTACTCTTTTCAGCCTGGAAAAATTCTTTTTCATCCATGTCTCCAAGAGGCAAAACAAACTGCAGACAGGGAGAAGATATTTATAGTGCAAATGAGTAAGAAAGCCTTCTATGTGATTCCATTAAACCTCCCACAAACCAATAAGAAAAGGGAAAACACCTCAATATTGGGCAAAATATGGGCAAAAGTCAAATGCTTCATAGTGAAATCTGGTGACCTTTAATATAAGGGGAAATATAATATAAGGAAAAAGTCTACAATGGTGATAAGGAACGTGAAAAGTCTGGCCATAGTGAGATTTTAAACTCCTTATATTGCAAGTTTTGAAGAATCACACTTGGAGCTGTAAGAGATGACCCCTTACAAAGAAGTGCATTACATTAGAGTAACAAACCCGTCTATAGTAGAATGATAAAAATGCTATAACTATTTTATTTCTTCTTCTTCTCTTTTTGTCTATTTTTTAAAAGACAGGGTCTCTTTATGTTGCCCAGGCTGATCTTGAACTCACAATCTTTTTGCCTCCATCAACCTGATGCTGGGAATTCAGGTGTGCACACTACACCCTTAGTTTACAAGGTGTTTATTTATATGCAAACCAAAACCAGATGTCCCAATTAGAAAGTGACAGGGACCCAGCACCATTCCAATCTGTGACATCAAAGACCATCACTGGATGCTCTCCTTTCAGCCAACCACAAGGAAGGAGTTTAGGGAGATTAAATGGGGTAGGATTTTCTAGAAGACTTGAGGAAGTACCACCAGTTAAATTTCCATTGTGAAACAGTCATATGTCTCTAAAAAAGATACAACTAAATACTAGGCACAGCAAAAAGATGAGAGAAAAAGTTGATTTCTTTTATATTGTGAATGTCAGTAAAACTATCTTTAGAAAATTATTTGGCATAAGCTCATAAGGCTAGCACTGAATACAGCCTATTATCCTCTCTTTCATAAATGTGTATGAGCAGACCTTAGAAAAATATATATATTCACAACATTACATGCCTGTTATGGTTTAAATGTAAAATGTCTCCCATAGCCTCATGTACTTGAAGGTTGAATCCACAGCTAGTGACATGTTTTAAAGGTACTATTTGGGCTGCAGAGATTCCTAAGTGGTTAAGGCACTTGCTTGCAAAACCTAATGACCTGAGTTTGATTTTCCCCGGTACCCACGTCAAGTCAGATAAGCAAAGCAGTGCATGATTGGAACTTGTTCCAAGAGGCTAGAGGCTCCAGCATGCCCATTGGCAGAGGTAAGAGGCCCTCATGTGTGTGCACATGCGTGTCCCCTCACATGAGAGCCTCTTACCTCTGCCAACTTTGGGAGACTGGCTACCTACTGCACCAACGAGGCACCTTCCTCTGCAATTATTAGGTGCAGGCACCACTTTGTTTTTGTATAAGGGACCAGTGGGCTTTACTGCTGAGTCATCTCCGTAGCCCAACTGACAAATTTTATAAGCTTGTGTGATAGTTAAGAGGTGCAGACTTGCTCGAGGAAGAGGGTCTCTAGGGGAAGGCCTGATGTCTTTGATGGTCCCACTTCCTGCCCTCATGCGTTTCCACCATGTAAGCCAAATTGCAAGCCAAAGTAAGTTTATGTCCCTTGAATTCCTACTTTTCAGGTATTTGGTCCCAGCAATGAGAAAATTAACTAACACAATGTCATAATAGAAAATAACATTGGCTGAGAAGATGGCTTAGTGGATAGAATGCCTGTCTCACATCTCTGGATGTGTGAGTTCAGATCCCCAGAACTCATGTAAAAGTCAGAAGCTGAGCTATGCTTTTCCCCCAAATACACTCAATAATCTTTTTAGAAAAGAAAATGATATAAATGTCTATCAACTTTAATGGATAAACTGTAGTATAGCCTTATGGAGCAGTATCTGATATAAAAAGCATGCATCTGAAAAACCACCTTCATCAAAGGATAACACGGACGAAATACCTACATTTGTAAATTGCAGTATTTTATAATCTCACAAGCATCTCGGTTCTGAAGGTTAATAACTTCTGTTAATTTAGCCATCATGCTTTAATTTAATGCAATCACTCAAGTTAGCATCAAGCTTCCTTGCTATTAGAATTGTGTCCTTGACTATGAAACTTAATTTTCATTCAAATATCCTTATCAAAGTAAGTCAACAGTATGCCCTCTAACTCCCTTTCATTTTACTTTGCGTTAGTCTACTGGTAACCAGCTATCTCTAGAAAAGTGTGTTCACATTTCCATTAAACACTTGCCTTGTTTCCTCCTCGTTTTAATAATTATAGAGCAAAACTCAAATTATTATCTCTAGTATAGGAATTTTCAGAAATGCAGTCAATTTGAATTTTAATATATTTTGATGCCTTTGTACTTTAACCATAAAATTTAATATGATGTCCTGTATTTAACAGCATGTTACTATATTATTTCTGCCATAAAATGCCATTATTCCTTCCATACGGTTTCTCATTTATCATGATGAAATACTTTTCTTGCAATTAATTATTAATAGAATTTTAGCATGAAGAGATTCTGTTTTATACCACATGATTTTATAAGAACTGCATTATCATGAAAATATTCTTCTTTGAAAATAGAAAACATTGTAGCACATTGTAAATTATGCAGTCTTGCTAATTGTGGACACTGTTTAGAAAATATTTTGTTTTAGAAAATAGCAAAATAGGTGACAATAATTTTCTGGAATAGGATAGATTCTCTTGCTTTAAAAGCCTTTTATTCTTAATTTAAAAAACAAATATTTTACAATTGTTTCTGCATTTGCATAAATAAAAAAGAGGAAGAAGTTCTGCTAGTATTTTCTGGGTTATTTGTATGTGTGAGAATGACTTATGTTGCAGCCTTAAGATCATTAAGAGTTTAATGATTAAGGTTTAGAAGTTTGATAGGGGACAGATGATGGTAGTAGATACATAAATGACAGATCTATAGATGGACCATAAATAACAGATGATAGATAAAAAGAGATGGGTATAGATAATAGGTACATAGACACATAGATGGCAGATCTATAGATAGGTGATAGATAAGAGAAACAAAGGAAAAAGGAGAGAAGAAGTGTGGAAGGGAGGGAGGGAGGTTGATAGGTTCTTCTTTTATTTTAATTTTAAGTACTGTCAGTATTTGAAGAAAATGATCAGGCTCAAGAATTTATCTGGCTATGGGAAATTCTGTCATCAAGTCTCTGTACCTAGGATCTCCCCCAAATCCTAGTCCTATTCCCGATAGCCCTGGTTTACAAGATGATCAACGAGACATCTTAATGCATAAGAGACCCAGTCAGCTCTCTTTCAAAGCCCCAGTAACATCTAGTCAGTGCTTGGTGGAGTAACCAAGTTGCTTTGATCAAGGACCCACCCCCCCTCCACACACACACAAAGCCACATCAGACTAATACTGAAAATATTTATGCCTACTTCTTAGGTTCAAGGTCAGTTTGTTTTTCTACTGGCACTCCTCAGTGAAACACACCTTAAAACTGACAGATGGCTGAAATTGGTCCTCAAATTCCGCACCACACACAGTTCTTCACCTGGATGTGGACTGTAACCAGACTGAGTGTAGGGAGAAGTGAGGACTAACCCCTCATGGACTGCGGCTCTCATGATCAACATTGCCCTTGAATCACACTATACCTCCGTGTCTTACTTTCTAGAAAAACTTTTCCAGAAAGAGATAACATAACATTCCAGTCAGCCATAGTGCTATATGCTTATAATTCCAGCACTCTGGAGGCTGAGGCAGGATGATCACCAGTTTGAAGCCAGTATGCTTTTACATAGGGAATTTGAGGTCAGCCTGGACTCTGTAGTGAGACTCAATCTCATCATAAATAAAAATAAACAAACAGAACAAAAAACCTGAGGGAATTTTGTTTGGTTTTTAATCTTAGACAGAAAGGGGAGAGAGGTTTCTGAGATTTCCTCCCCAGGATACTCACCACATTCATAATTCCTGGTCCTAGGTTGCCATGGGCTACCAACACCACTTCAGGAAAATGCTATGAACAGAACACTGGAACAGAATTGGTAGTCTATAAAATTTTCTCAGTAATATGAATGCTCAGAAGGGGCTTATGAGCCAATGCTAAGACTAATGTTTTCCCAATGGGTTGACTTCTCTCCAACCCTAGCCTAGAAAAGAATTCCATGCACCTACTGTGAGTCATAATTCCTTTGAACAAATTTTGAGAAAAAGACAAAGAAATGGACAGAATTGGCTTCAGAGGTATCTTCTCGCTTTGGGAGTCATCTGGTCTTCTACGCAGCTTTACTGAACAAAGAAATGAGATTATTACTGTCTTCCCTCATCCTCAGCCCACAGCACCGCCTCAGGAACGCACCTTTCTGCAGTTGGGGCAGGGGATGTGGGCAGATGCAGGCACACAGATCACGCAAGCAAGCTACTCTTTAGAACTGTGTGTCTGTGCAATCTTGTTTTACATATTCAAGTGCCCAGATGCTTACCTTTTCCAAAGTTCATGTCACTTTTTCCAATACCTCTGGGTATAGGACATATTTTCAACAAAACATTATTTGCATGATTCTTTGGACATGCACCATTGTCCTCATTGCAGACTGAAAATAATTAAAATGCCTCAGAAAGGTATGGCCCAAGGCACCAACTCCCTGCTTATCACACTCACCTGCTTATAAGACTCCTCTGAAGGCCCCTGAGAAAGACTGAACTATTATAAATGATTTTAATAAATGCAAACTATAATCAGATGTTTTAGGTCTTACGGGGTTGCCCCTTTAGGTTGATTATGAGTTTATGTTATGTTTGTAAACCACTTATGAATTTTCTACAAGTAACAACATTATATGTATGTAGCCTTCATCCATCAGTGAGATGCCACCTGACCCAGCATTTAATTGCTCTGGCCCTAGAAATGGCCAAGGTTTGGAGAGGCTGAGAAAGACAATGATAATTCCGCTCTGATCCCACCAAAGCAATGCCAGGAGACAATATTTTATATGGTTGCTGGATATATATCAACATCTTTCTTTTCTAGATTCGTTGGTAAAGGTCATTTACATTTACATCTCTCTGCTGCAGTGTCGCCTGTGGTCATGTGACACTCTGTTATATGATCTGTAAACTCTATTGATAGCTTTCGCTAATTGCATGTTCTACTTTTGTTCATATTATTTGTTGTATATCTGCTGTTAAATTTATGGGGTTCATGTTCAAATGTTCATGTTTCTTTTTTTTTCTAGACTTAAAATAACTGGTTGATTTTTGTTTTGCAATTGATTTTCCTGTGGAGAAAGCTGCTAGAAAAAATACCTTTTAAAAGTTATCTGTGAGAACCTGTATTTTCATCATAATCAACTTGCTGGGACACTAACAACATGGCAATACAAATATTTGGATGAATTTCACAGATTATGTAACACTCTTTATACAGGGCATAAATGTTTATATTATTGAGAATAAGAACCATTCAAATTTCTCTTGGCTTTACTACAAAGGAGACATATAGTCAAACTAGGGGTTCTCAAGTGCACTCATGCACTTGAATTTAAAGCTCAGGTGCAAGATATTAAGTAGTTTTAAGTGGTTTAACTTCTCTTTGGAGAGCTTTCATTTCTTCGTTTTCACTGCCACTGGCTGATCACAAAACAAAAGAAAAATGTATTGAACTAAATGTTATTGACAGTAATAATAACATGTAGAAAAATAGCACAATTAAATAGGGAACAAAAGGCGGCTTTAAATAGTACCAGATGTAATCAACTCTGTAAGTCTTTCATTCTTTATGCTCTCAGATTTGTGTCTAAAAGAACCCATATATAAATTTTATTAATGTAAATATCTGAGCTACCTGAAGTCCCTCGCAAGCCTTGGAAGATTTCTGCCAACTTTCAGCCAAATCATGCATTTGTTCACTTTGCAAAGATGCACTTGGAACATAAAGCAGAATAACTTATTTTATCTGTAAGGTTTGAGGTTAAGCAATATTAATGGTTGGTTAATGGCTTAATGAGCAGGCTACAAACCATTTAAGCATGCAATGAACCTTAGCTTTTCAATGACTTTTCTAATGAAAGATCTATATGACTGCATGTCTCGTGTCACAATAGAGATAATAGGGAAGCTACCTAATCAATGGTGATGGTAAATCAATTGATCTGTAACCCTGTTTTCATACAGTGAAAAAGATACGGAGAGAACATTTTACTACAGCCTTATTTCTAGCTGGAGATCAATAAATAAAAGAGACAGCTCACTATTTGAAAATGTTCCCTTTTACTGTGCTTCGAAAGCCACGGCAGGCAGATTAATGTCCTATTTCATAGATGTGTCGGTTTCCTTTGTCACTTCTCAAAGATTTAAAGTTCTTCAAAATTAAATATATGATAGAGAATATCTATGAGTCTAGACTTATTGTAATGACTAAGGTTCAAATTGAAGATAAAATTGTGGCAGGATAAAAAATTTGCTATTTTCTATAATATTCATGGATATCATTTTTAAAATGTCCATCAAAAAAGGTTTTATTAGTCTCATGAGTTGGTTTTTTTTTAAAAAACCTAAAGACCATAGGAAACCAATCATAATAGTAGCAGAGTCAACATTTTAAAACACAATAGTTTGAGATATTGCTAGGAAAATGAAAAGATAAGCCAAAGATGTCAAAGAAATATTTGCAAAATAACTATCTGGTAAACAGTGCATGTCTTAAAATATACAAAGAACTCTGAAAATCCAATAGTAAAAAAGGAATTCAAGTGTAGGTAAATTTGGACAGATTTTTCACCAAAAAAAGGCATATGGAAAGCAAATAACCATACAATGATACAGTCACCATCTTTTGTAGAAAAAGTTTACTGACTAAGGTTAAACACTGTACTCATTAAAACCCTTGATTTAGGATTAGGGAGATGTCTCAGCAGGCAGGAGGGCTTGCCACAAGCATGAAGGCCTGAGACCACTTGAGTTCAGTTCCTCAAGATCTATGTAAGCAGCTAGGTGTTGCCATGCACAGCTACAACCCCAGTTACAGAGAGGACTGGAAATTACAAAATTACAAAACCCATAGCTCCACCATTAAGAAGACTCCATCTCAAAGAAGTATGTGGACTGTTGAGAGAGGAAAGATGCCTGATGTTTTCCTTTGGCCTCTGTGTTCCTGCTCATGCACTTGAATATATATGTACATATAACACACACATGCACTCACATGCACACACACCACATCATGCATACTACATATGCCAAAAAGAAATATTTGATCTTTTGATAAAAATGAATATTTTCTTGAAGATAACTAAAACTTAAACATATGCAACTAAAGGAAATGTCATAATAAAAATAAATTAAAAGTCAATCAAACTTTCTTCTTTTACTTTTTAATATTACTTTATGAGAGAGAGAGAGAGAGAGAGAGAGAGAGAGAGAGAGAGAGAGAGAATTGGCATGCCAGGAATTTCTGCTGCTGCAAATGAATTCCAGAGGCATGTGCCACTTTGTGCATGTAGCTTTAAGTGGGTACTGGGGAATCAAATCTGGGTTCTCAGAATTTGCAACTTTTAACCACTGATTCATCTCTCCAGCCCCCAATTAAACCTCTGAATAAGCATTTATTCAAAATCTCTGTATTGAGCATATAAATGTAAAATACTATGTTTGATGTTTATTACTATGTGAAATTCTATTCATGAAATCAGAAATAGTTCTTAAAATGTGGAAGCTATATTGAGATAACACAGGAAGGGTTATTTTGCCATTAAGATGTGCAATCTTAATCTTGCTTTTCCATTTTCAATGATCTTATTCATTGAGTTTTTAATAAGTGCCTGGTGTGGCTTCTTTACTCACCAGCCATCTTATCTGCTCGTAATGCCAGAGAGCTAAAGCTTACCATGTCCTTTCTCAGCTAATCTACAGGACAGCTCAGTGGTGGGCTTACAATTATTTCCAAACCCTCTAACACATAAGTATGTCTTTCAGGATCTGGTTGCCATTTACTTTCATACCAATTTTCTATTCTCTTTCCTACATCTTAAGCTCCTACCACTCTAGGCTATTTTCAGGTCTCAAACATACAATGTTTTCTCCACTAACACATCTGTTTCTTTGCCTTGCAAGGGTTTTTCTAGCCTTTTTGCTTTTTGAACACCAATAGTTCTGCAAGGAGAAATTCATTTACCAGATTCTGTGGTTTTGTTGAACTCCCTATGCGACATGGTTACATCTTCTTGGGGGTTTCCACAACTATAACTCTGACACTCGTATCATATTGCCTGATTAACCGTGGAACCTTGGTCTCCGTGTCTTGATTACTCACCTACTGACAAGTAGAGACTAAGCCCTGTCATTTCACCCACCTCCTCCATATCTCCTGACCTTCCACATTTCCTGTAGTCCTAAGAGACTCTAGGCCAGAGGAAAGGGGCGAAAGGCCACCGAAGGCATTTCCTTCCCAAGGTCCATGTGAGACATATGAATACCATCCATATGTCAGCTTTCTCTGAGACAAATCATTGGTGGTTAGTAATGCCCTGTTTATAGAAAGTGTCCAAAATTAAAAAGGAAGCAGATTTTAAGCACTATCATGGCAAATCCCCAAGCTGCTTGTACCTCCCTTTCAAGCACGAGGCTCCATTTCGGGATTAAAAGTAAATGGCACCACCATTTCAATTCGTGATTGTGATCCTTGGGCCGCTTATCACCAATTGCAAGGAAAAGAATGAACTAATGGCAGAGGCTTGAAACTGGCCACAAGCCTAAAGGGTAAACTGATAACAGAAAATACCATTAGCTTTTCTTCCCCTACAAAGTGAAAAAGTAAATTTATAGCAATAAATGCATTTAGCTACACAGTCTAGGCTCCAAAGCTAAAAGATAAACAATAAATACAGGTAATTATTTCTTACTATCTTACATACATTGTGGGCCAGTCAGAGCCTCTCGTAGCTGATCACCAGGTAAAACCAAATGTGAAGGTTTTAAATTTCCTTCTAGGTTGGTCCACAGTGTAGGACATTACTTTCATGGACAAGTCCCAATTCACCCAGGGCCATTTTGAGCCTCCTTCAATAGTAACTATGAGGAACCACGGCTCCAACATCCATTTCTTTCTCTTTTCTAGAGTTCCCACCTGGACCTTCAAGATGTATCTTTTTAAAAAATATTTATTTATTTATTTATTTATGAGAGAGAGAGAGAGAGAGAGAGAGAATGTGCACACCATGGCCCCCAGTCATTGCAAATGAACTCCAGACACATGCGCCCTCTTATGCATCTGGCTTTATATGGGCACTGGGGAATTATATGGGCATTGCAGGCAAACACCTTAACCACTAAGCCATCTCTTCAGCCCCAAGGCGTA